>PVKS010043744.1:0-14701 GCA_004027875.1 Aplodontia rufa | reverse complement strand
CAAGGAAGGATAGGATAACCCAGTGAACCTTTTCCCAAGAGTTGTGGTTGGATTGAGAAGGTTTAGAGCCTCATAGAAGTGAACAATTTTCAAGTGTCAGGAATCTATTGTAATGTTTGTGTTTAGGGGACATTTCGTAACTTCCTTCATTTAAGCAGATTAAAGGGATTATGTGCCCTATCTTCATAAAGAAAGGTTAAATGGATGACCTCCTCAAAAGACCAAACATATCTCATGCTCCAAGCCACAGAAAAAATAATGAATTTATTGAAATGCATACCTGGGGATAAATAGCATAAATAAATAAATAAATAAATAAATAAATAAATTTATTTTAAAAAATAAGAAAAAGGTAACAAGAAGACGTGGTCTCTACCTTCATTCATGTTGTAACATTTCATGCTCCCAGGTCCCCAAAGGATATCACATGTGTTTCTAAGCATTTCATCTGTCAAATTTTCCTTTATTGTTCTGGCTGTCACATTTCCACTGCATCCTTCAACACTTCTTGAATTGACACATGAATCTTTGATGCCCTCCACCATCATTTCATTACTTGGGCCTCTGCTTCTTCTGGTTCTATTCTTTATGTCCACATGCTGCACAATCCCTATTTGTAGTAAAAGGTTTCATCTCCACTCTATGTACCCCTTGTTTTATAGGAAATGCATTCAAGTGGTCACAGAACCACGCAGAATTTTATGACAGAGGCCCTTTCTGTTTTCACAGTTTTGTCCTGTTCTCCTAACTGCCCTCCTCTCGCAGATCTCCAGAAGCTGGGACTGAGAACAGTCTGGTTGACAGACATCTTGTAAGTTGACCCCACTGACCCAGACTCATAATCAAGGCTGTTTGCCCAAACCCACTTCCCATTGGGTGAGTGATTTTCAAGGAAGATTGTTATTTTCTCCTCCAAATTGGTCTCTAATGGCTTGCAGCACTATCAGATCATTAGGCTCACTAGAAACTTCAGAATTTGCCACAAGTGCACAGCTTAGACCATTCCCTAGAACTCAATATATCGGATGATCCTCCTCTTTTTAACTTGCCCCAAAATAAGTACTCTTTGGTAGCAGGCAAAGAGAAAGATGCTACCGATTTACTTAATTCATAGATTAGAAATTGAAAGGAAAAAAAACCAGTCAATAATTCTGAAATACAGGAGGGGTAATGAAAAGCACCAGGTTCTTGTTGTTGGTCAATATGCAAGAAGCTCTCAAGTCCTTGTGGGAATTCTACCATGAAGCTAGGGAGTGAAGAAAGAAAACTAACATGTAGATTTGTGTACTATATCAAGTAATTTAATTATTAAGACGTACTTGTAATGTCATATGATTTCTTTTTTATATATAAGGAAACTCAAATTCACAAGCCATGATGGAATATCCGTGATTCAAATCTAGATGACTACTTATTGCTATTATTAGTAGTATTATTAGTAGTGTTATTTTGTTATAATACACAGTTCAGTCTTTTGAACTCACTGAATTGAGACTTTAGATTTTTAAAATAATTTTTAGATATTAAATCACAAATGCATACACAATTAAGGGAACTTGGGGAGGTATATTTTCAAAGCTGTAGCTAAAAACCCTACACTGCTGCTGTCTAATCCAAGAGCTCCTATAAGGCTCTGTCTAATGGACTGAAGCAGGACAATCTGGCTCCAGAATCTATGCCAATAAATGGGAAGCTAGAGCAGAGTGAATATTGGCAAATGAAAAAGCAATTAATTTATTTATCTATAATTCCCTCTTTTGAAAAAAAGAACAAAGCATGGCAAATTCAAAATAAGAGGTGGAAATTCCAGGAATAAATATGGGACCTCTTTTTGATGTTTCTGTAATCTTGTTATTTGTGATCTAGGCACAAGCTTGATTTTCTAGTTTGTTGGACTTAACAGTTACATAAACACTCAGGAGGAAAGCTGTGAGCTGTCTGTGAGCAATCACTGCTGTCAGGAATGCTACCCCAAAACCCATCTGTGTGTCATTGGAAGTCTGTAAGAGGAAGGAAAAAGTAGCTGACTTCACTGGCAGGAAAGAATGTGGTCCTGAGTATTAGATAGACCTGGTTCAGGCCATAGGTGTTTTCTTTAATATTTAATCTTGAGCAAATTATTTCACCTTTATGTGCCTCAATTTTGTCAAAAGCATTATGGGATATTATCATTTATTTCATAATGTGGATTTAAATTATACAAGTGAACTGTAAAGGGGAGCCATTGACAAACTTGGCCCCATGAATCATGATTCTTTAATGAACAGAGTCGGTGGGGGCAGAGACAATCACTGCTTAGAACTATAGAGTTCCACTTTCACAGAATTACAGGCCTCAAATTTCCTGTTTATTTGCTTCAGAGGAGTCATAGAATGGACTCTTTAAAAAGAAAAAGAAAATATTATTTCACCTCAGGAATACTCAAAAATCACTATTAATCAAATACAGGTGTTCTAATCCAAGAATATGTTCTAATGGGAAACAGGATTCATTTTAATCAATAGTGTATATGTTTAGAATTTTGTTTCTTTGATATGTTTTAAGGAAGCATTTTCTTCTTCCTTTTGAACATGTTATGTAGTATATTCATAGACAATTCTTTTGTTGTTAGTTTGTGTCAATGGTTCTCCTTTACTGTGAATTATGGGGAAATGACAATAGCAATAGTGCTATGGTCATAGTAGATGTTATTATTTATTATGTAATATTTTTTTCCATTTAATTATTTTCATAAAACTCATTTGTAGCATAAACCGTTAAGGATTTTTCCTTAGCTCATTGCATTGTTTTCCTCTTTGTCATTTATTTTTGTTCTTGACGCTCCATTTCTTCTAATCTTTTAAGAGTCCCTTTTTCCTGTGCGGTTTGCATAGTTAGTTTTTGTTTCACTGACACTTCATATGAGTATTTTTATCTTCTAAATGCTCTGATAATTCAACCCATTTATCTTTCATCCTGAAATGTAATCTGCGTTTCATTTAATTCATTTTTTATTATTTTTTACATTGGATGATTAGAGTATAGTACGCAGAGAGAACATAGCTACAGTTGTGTTCAGCATTTGTTGGCAAATGTTTTAATCTCTTTTCTATTGCTATAATAGAATACTTGAAACTGACTGATTTATGAAAAATAGAGGTACATATGGGCTCTGGAGGCTGGGAAGTCCAAGAGTGTATATAGTGTGGGCATCTGCTCAGCTTCTGGTGAGGGCCTTGCGCTGCTTCAACCTCCTCTCAACATTATTATGTTGGGTACCAAATTTCAACATGAGTTTTTTTGGGGGACAAACTGCACTGACAGCACAGCAATGAATTTGGGCTCTATTCTTACAAGTTTGCTAAATGTCTTGTATCATAGTTTATTTTACCCAGGTGTGTGAATTCATGTGTGTGTGCGCACGCATGCACGAATGTGTGTGTGTGTATGTGTGTGTGAGACTGTGTGTGTGTGTGTATAGTAAAGGTATAACCTGGGAAGTGCGTGGTTCCTTCAGTTCATCATGTGACAGTGAAAAACTAAAACAAAGCAAAACAAGACCACAATTGACATTTTTACTAAATTTTACTAGCCAAATGGATGAGAGGATTGGTTTCATAGAGTTAAGAAGAAAAATTAAAATTTTCTTATGCCTTCAGTTTAGTTCTGTCCAACTGGAGATATTAATCAGATTTCTCAGACTTTGTTTGATGCACGTTCTTTCCATACTACATCTTCTAGAAGTGGAGGCGGAACTGAGATCTGTACTAAGCCACATTCTCACCTTACTCTTCTTTACTTTGTTCATGAAATTTCAAAGTTTTGAAAATATTATTGTATTCTTTTGCCTAGTTAAATTTTACTCGTGACTTTATTCGAAAATTTATTTTACATTTGGAAGAGATTCTAGGATGATTTCAACCTGTAATGTTTATCCAAGGGTTGTAGTTGTATATATAAAAACAAATAAATAAGTTTATGATGGAGAATTAGAGAAAGAGGTGATAGAGGAAACACCTTAAATATTCCATGAGAAGCTAAGTAAATTGTAGAACAGCTGTAATGTGAGATGGCATACAATCATCAAAAGTGTATTTATGGAGGTTTTAAAAAGTAACAGGAAATGCTATGTTAAAATGTGAAATGCTAAAGTAATGCATATAGAGAAGAATAACCTTAACTATATAAAACATACAGAGTTTATAGTTTGGGGATCCTGACTAAACATATGTATTTACTTCTTCTTTATCCAAAAATCCCATCAAGATGACAGAAGGAATATAATAATAGCAATAAATCAATATGGCAGTGACACACAGCCAGGAAGGGAGCTTCTTGCATATCAAACTAGTACAAAAGTTTCAGAAATTTTAGAAACGCAACATTCGATGACCACAAAACCCACTGGAGTTTCTAGATGACCTTGCCTATTACCACCAGTCTAATTGGTGGTACATAATAATTCTAACTGCACAAATGAAGTTAGTATCCAAAACTTCCCTTTTCAAGAATTTTCAGTAGCTCCCTGTACACCCTCCCAACTATTAGATCCTCTGCCTCATATTTAAAGTCTTTCAGGATATTGTCTATCCTTCATTTGATTGTATTGTCTTTCTCCAAGTGTGGATCCTGAGCTACAATTAGGCTGGTATCCTCCAACTACTTCCTAAATATTGCCTTTCATTTTTTTATCTTCCAAATACACTCATGTTATTTCCACTGCTCTTACTCCTACACTCCCTGTTATGCAAATCTTCCCTATTCCTGAGGGACAAGGAATAGAATTTTTTCTGACCTCTGGGATTCCCAAGTAATTAATTCCCTTCTATAAATTCATATTGATCGGATCATATTTGTTAATTAGAGGTTCAATACTTTTTTTCAACAACATAAGCCTCTTGAGGCCTTGTATTTCTAGATGTATCTCATTATGCATTAAGTCCAGGATGTGGACTTAATGCATAATGAAGAAGATGATTGATAAATTCTAAATTATTTATTGTTCTCTGGCGGCACCCTTAGGGTCTGTCTCTGGGTTTTGGTTCATGCCGTTTCCTTTGAGTAAAACACCCTCTCCTGCTTTTACTTTCTTACACATTGTGTTTCCTTGTAGAGGAGTGTATTTGACTTTGTTAATCTCTGTTACCTCTGCATATGCACATTCCTTAAATATAGGACAGGTTAAATTATAATTATTTTGGCATCTCACTCTTTCTTCCCCAACAAAATTCTCAAACAGTTACCAAGATCCCCACCACCTATTGTATAGTTTCTGCTTGAGGTAAGCTCTGGGAAGAAAATGGGTCCTTGCCTCCATGATTAGGTTACTAATTCACTGGTGTTTTATTCAGTTTTTTTCATTGCTGCAACCAAAAGACCTGACAAAAACTATTAGAGGAGGGAACGTTTATTCTGGGGATCGTGGTTTCAGAGTTCTTGACTCCATTCCTCAAGGTATGGTGGAAGAAAGTAGGTAAGGACATGGTCACCAAGAAGCAGAGAGAGCCTAAGCTTGTCTCAGAAAGTACATACCCCAAACCATGCCCCCGGTGACCTACCTTCTACTGCACTTGCTTAATCTCTATCGGGGGATTAATGCACTTATTAGTTAAAGGCTCTCTTAACCCAATCATTTCATTTGTAAGCTTTCTTTCATTATAGTGTACATAAGCTTTTGGGGAACACCTCAAATCTAAACAATATAAATTGTTTTCAGTTAATTAAGAGTATGCATCTAATTTTTTTGGATGAGTCCCTCAAAGGAACTGAGCCCTTTCTGAAGTTAGAGATTTGAGAATGGAGTCCTTGAGAGCTCTATGAAAGAATCC
The DNA here is from genome assembly GCA_004027875.1 of Aplodontia rufa. Classification (NCBI taxonomy): domain Eukaryota; kingdom Metazoa; phylum Chordata; class Mammalia; order Rodentia; family Aplodontiidae; genus Aplodontia; species Aplodontia rufa. The sequence goes on along the minus strand of PVKS010043744.1, from coordinate 8,894 downwards.
AAGGTGCAATAACCTCACTGTGGCCTTTAGGATTTGAGAACAGTCCCTATCTGACAGCTGATAAGAGATTGAGGTACATCTTACCTCCACAAGACAGAGAGTGAGGTCTGTTTTACCTCTCCTGATGTCAATTTGGAGAGTTTGGAAGCACATCTTCTACCTGGTGAAGTGTCCAGAGAATGATGCAGTGGGCCCTTCCCTGGATGTCAGTATGGGAAGACCCTGGGTGAAGGACTGCACTCAAATATGCTGAACTCCTGAGAATTACAAACCATCAGATATTTTTTGTAATTTATGATTTTTATGATTTTTACAATTCCATATTACAAGTTAACTTCTTTGAAATACCTCTGGGGTCGATGCTTGTGATAAAAAGGTATGAGAAGGAGGAGTGGGCAGAAAAGTTGTTTTGACAAGGACCCAATGAGAACCTCTGCTGATTTCACAAGAATCTCAAGAATTCAAGTGGACCCCAGTCGGTACCTCATTCTCCTTCATCAATTTGTCGCCGGTTGTGAGCTTCTGAAGGCTAATCCAGTCCCCAGCATCATGAGAGTGTTCACCACAGTGCACTGTGCTCAAAACACTGTTCCTTCTCATTACTCGCATTGTTCTGGGCTCTACAAAGAAACTTCAGGCAGATTTATAGGTGTGGTGTTACCAATGTTGGAGAAGTAGTTTCATTTCATAAAAGAAGAAGCAAATTCCCTGACATTTGTGAGCAGGAACACAACTGGCATGGATCTGAACGCTTAAGCTATGAGAATTTTTACTGCTTTGCTGTTATAACTTTTTAAATATCTAAAAATATTATCAACTGATACTTTTTTGTGGAAGGGAGAATATTCTAGATTTGTGAAGTCACATATATTGGGGTGGCTTGTATTGAAAGAAATAGAGCACAGATAGTATAAGGAAATATTTCACTTTTCCTAAATTTTTCTTCCTTATTCAAGTTCACTTACCGTCTTCCCTTTTCATGATTACTGAAGGTCTCCTTAGTCGCTTGCTGTCAGGAGGACAAGTGTTTGAGTGTCAGAGGGCATAGCTCACTGAAGCTGAGCTGCTGCTGACAGATGAGTGATGGTAAGATGCTATTGTTGTGCCTGTCATCTTTGATAAGCAAAAAATGGAGCCCAGCTTAGATGCATTCTCATTCCCTGATTTTTCTATACATTTTTTTCCTCCTGAAAGGAGAGGAATGATATCTTTTGTGTTATGTGGTTTATTTTTAATGCTCCCAGGTAAGCCAATCTCAAAGCACAAAGAATGAAATTCCTCTGCTTGCCACGGTTTGTAAGCAGAGAATTTAGAATACATCTCACCATCATTTTATCCAATTCATTACTAAGAAAGTTAGTAAAGGGATTTCCACTCAGGTTCTATTTAAAGAAAACAACAACAATTTCATCTATGATATGGCATACTCGTCTGAATATACACATTTAAAAATAAAGATTCTATTTTGTAGAGTCTTATTTACTGAGAAAGCAGTGAATAAATAAGAAGCATGTTTTTTTGTAAATATGCTGTGACTTTTATGCATAATTAGGGAAGTTCAGCATGCTTATTTCCAGAGTACTAAACATCTGATAAACCCACCTGCCCTGTCATTATACAACTTGTCTTGTCTCAGAACTACCCATTGACCAATCTTATAGATGTCTCCTGTTATTTATCGAAAGTGTAAGAATCAGCCTAACTCTTAAAGGCCTTCAAAACCATAGTATGCTGACAATTATTATTGACAGAAATTCTCCAATATATTTTAAAACAAGGACGTTCAAGTTAACCTAACCTCTTCCACTATTTAACACCATTGAGTACAACATGGATGCTCTGAACTCTGAGATTATTAGGAGATAAAGACTTTCAGAACCTTATTATTCAATCATAGAATCAAACAATGTGTTCAGCCAAGACATGGTGATTGACAGATCTTTTATGCTCATGGCTGACAACATGAGCTTTCAGGAAGCAGAGAAAACACTAAAGGAAACAAATTGATTCACAATTAACTTAGAAGAAGTATCTGGATGCATAGAGCTAATAGGTGCCTTGGGAAGACTTTATTATGTTTGCCCAATAACTGAAATGTTTATTTTTTCAATAATCAAACATTTATTGAGGGTCTATTGGGTACCATGAATTAAGGATACAGAGATTAAAAATTCAGGCACTGCTTTGACTACACATATTTATGGAGAAATAAATGAGTCTATAATGCAATAAGATGTAAGTGTCCTTAGAAGTGTCTCAAAGAATATAGAAGGTGTAGGTGGCAATATGCAAGGATACAGGCTAGGAAACAAGCCCAGACTTGAAGATATATAGAGGTTTTCTTTTTCTTTACATGAATTCTGTATGAACTCATGTTTGAAATATGAACAAGAATAAACCAGGAGGCCCGGCAATAGGCATCTGGGGGATGGTAGTGGTGGTGGGTTGGGGTTGCAGAAAGATTAGAAGGAATCGTCCATGAAGAGTCACTCTGGGGGTGGATTGGGAAATTGTAAGCAATCCAATATGGTGGGGAAAAAAAATCATGAGGCTTAAAAGAGTGAGATGTGAACCTGGAGGAGGAAGCAAGGGCCAGATTACTAAGTCCTTATAAACCTCTGATAAGTACTTTGGACTTTATTCTGAAGGCAATAGCCACTGAAGTCTAAGCAAGAAAATTCTATGACTTTTTTTGCATTAGAACTGGGAGTTACATGCTGTGGTTTCCAAACCCATTAAGGTTATGAAATTAAATTAGATGTCCACACCAGTATTTCTTATTAATGAACTAGAATCAAATATAATGGAAAAGAAAATGTGAAAATGCTTTGCAAGTAAAATGAGTATTTTTGTTTTTTTGTAAAATGTGTGTACTGGGTCACCAAATGGATTTTCCTTTCTAATGGATATGTTCAACATAATTTGAGATGAAGTGTTTTAGAAAGAAAAGAACTTCCTAGCTGATGAAATTAGGGAGACCAGATATAACAAAGTCTTAGAATTATGTGATAAAAGAGAAGAGATGGACTCTTCCGAGTTACAGGAAGACGGGAGAAATGTCATTTCAGTCCTGTGATATCTCTGAGGTAGATGAAGCCACCACATTTACGATATAAGACACAGATGTCTATGACTTCTCAAATGGAGCAGCTCCTTCAATGCATCCAGAACTGCTTTGGTCTTTCCTCCACCTGAGATGATATTGTTCCATTTTTATGTAAAAACTCCATTAGTCTAAAGATGGCTAGAATGCTGCTTGTTTCCATGAAACCTCTTCAGATCTCTGCATCTAAAAACAACCTAGCACCATTCCTTTCTTGTCTTGTTGTGGTTATTTATGTAAGATGTGTCTGAGATCACTTTCCAACACATCACCCTGGGTGGAGTGGATGTGCTAATTTTTTCCTAGCCTGAAGGCAAACGGGACAGAACTGGTGCGTGACAAGTCCCCTGATCTTGCCCTGTGCGTTCTCTTCATTTTCACAACTCCAGTATCTTCATCAGTTCATGTTTACCACACTACACCAAATTTCATCTTTAATCAGGAGAGACCCAAAGAGTGAAATTGATGTTAAGTAAATACCATTTTAAAATTTTATTTTGACAAAAAAAGAATTGTAGTAATTTTTTACTTTTTGCTGAACAGTTACATACAAATATTTATTTCACCTGCATTATGTATGCAAAGCATCAGTGTCTTTTATTTGGTGACTTTGGGAAGTTTTTCAAATATGAATCCAATCTTTCAATGTCTATGAATGATAGAGAAGAAAGGAACACAGATTCCAGACATTCCCAGTGTGGCCATGTTGGCAATAGTTCCCTGAATCCTGGCCCCATAATCTTTGGAAGTATTTCTAATCTCTTACCTAGATATTTTTTCTTCTTGTTTATTTTTAAGGAGCAAGCCAAAATGAAGCTGAGAATGTTTAATTATAGACTGTGCCTTCTCTTGAATTAAAATAATCAGTAATACATTACAATTTCACCAAACAACTCAACGCTCAGGTTTTTAAGGCTGACACCACTTTCTAATTTAAAAGTCAAACAAACCTAGCATTTGTCTAATTACTTAACAATTATTCTGTTTAACCCTTTGTGGCTTCTCTGTTTAGATTTTGCAAACTTGGCATTAGAAGAGAACCCCTGGGGAGTCAGACTCATGCTAACCCACACACTTTTCAGCACTACATTATCCTATATCTGAAAAATCCGAAAAACTCCACCAACAAACTCCTTGAGCTTATAAGCAGATTTAGCAAAGTAGCAGGCTATAAGATCAATGCCCATAAATCAACAACTTTCCTGTATGCTAGCAATAATAGGACAGAAGAAGAAATCAGGAAATCAGTCCCATTCACAATATCCTCAAAAAGAATAAAATACTGGGGAATTAATCTAACAAAGGAAGTAAAAGGCCCCTACAACAAAAATGATAAAACATTGAAGACAGAAATTGAAGAAGACCTAGAGGATGGAAAGATGTTCCATGTTCTTGGTTAGGCAGAATTAATATAATGAAAATGGCCATTCTGCCAAAAGTGCTATACAGATTCAATGCAATCCCCACCAAGATTGCAATGTCATAATTTGTTATGATGAGATACTGAAACCTCTAAACTGGAAAAAAAAAAATGAAGAACAAGAGCTATCCATGTGATGAGATGCCTCACTACTTTAAAATTTTATCTGTAAGATATTTTTTGAGTTGCAAAATTATGCTATGTTAAAATATTATCTGAAAAAAAGGTAAAAAGCTGCCTGAGTAGAGGAATTTCAACTGTTTCAAATGCACATATAAATGCTTAAAGAGAAGTATATACATTAGAATACTAGGTCATTTTCTCAAATTGGGTACACATCACTCTCTTGATTCTTATATGTTATGCCCCTCTAACAAATATAAATATATATTTATAATTCAATGATTGCATAAGTATATTTGACTTCTGGGGGTGTAAAAAGTGTGCTACATTACTGATTGTCTCCCTAGATCCCTCGCTATCCTCCCCCTCTCTCTCTTCACTCCCACCACATGTCTGTGGTGCCCCTAGATTATGTGTTGCTATTCCCTTGGGTCCAACACATAGGTTTGACTACCTTTCACCCAAGATTGGTATTAGCCCCAGCCTCCACATATGAGGGAAAACATTTGACCTTTCAATCTCTGGGTTTGGCTAACTTCGCTCACCATGATTTCATTCATTGCCACCCATTTACCTTCAAAGACTGCAATATTGTTGTTTCTAATAGCTGAGTGGAATTCCATGGTATATATGTATGTATGTATTAATCACAGCTTTTGGATCCATTCATCCAGTGAGGAGCATCTGATTTGATTCTATAATTTAGATAGATTTGTAAATCAAATTGCTATGAGCATTTTTTTTTTGCTGTGTCACTGTAATGTGCTGATTCTAACTCCTCTGGGAAAATACTAACTCCTCTGGTAAAATACCCAGAAGAGGGATAGCTGGGTCATATGGTAGCTCCAACCCTAATTTTCTGAGGAATCTCCAAACTGCTTTTCAGAGAGTGGCTGTACCAGTCTGCAGTTCCACCAGCAGTGTGATAGTGTTCCTGTCTCCCCACAACCCCTCCAGCATTTGTTACTGTTTATTACAAATGAAGGATTGGGGTTTGTTGTAAGGTGACTAAAATAGCTATATAATTCCACTTTGAGAAAATGAGGCTCAAATTGTTCATCTAGTGCAATCTTCCTCAACCAGCACACATTGAGAAATACCTTACAGTATCACCAGTTGAGTGCTAGGCATTAGGTCCTGGAAGAGTTTCCAGAGGCTTATCATCAATGGCAGCAGGCAGAGACGTACAAAAATCGATTGCAATGTTGAATAATATGCACAGTAATGCATACTAAATAGAATTCAATGCATATGTGAATATGTCTTTAAATTTGGGAAGATATAAATAACTGAGTTTAAAGATAGAAGAAAAATTTAGCAAAATATATGGTGAAAAGGAAGAAGGAATTTTTAGGTCAATGAAAAGTGTATATGTAGAGCCTCAGACATATTACTAGGCATATGTAGTGAGAGATTAATTTATTTTATTCATTAATATTTAGAGCCTCTGCATATTAGGTACTGTACTGTACTGGGAAGTATTCTAGGCAACATGAGCTTATACTGTTAGAGGGGGGGGAAAACACCTATTAACAAATGAAACTGTAATACCTAATATAATACCTGCTGCCCTCAAGAAAGTGGATCACAACTTCCCACCTCTTAAATGTGAGCAGGACCTAATGACTTTCTTTCAAGGAGCTTAATATGGGAAGGATTAGGGCAGTATTGCTTCACAGTGGAGAAGCCTGGCAAACACTGCCTCCACCCCAGGACGAGGTCAATGTCAATGGTCATAAATCATGTGGCTAGTAAGTGTCTTTGATATGATATGTTGGAAATAAATAGCACTTCACCCCTGACCTTTCTCTGCAATGCATGCAACCCCAGTCTAATGATGAAAAAAAGCAAGAGGTCAATTCCAGCAGAAAATTTCATAAAATATTTGACCAGTACTCTGAAAAAAACATCAAAAGTCATCCAAAATAATAATGTGTAAAAAATCATCACAGCCTAGAGAAACCTAAGGAGACATGACAGCTGAATGTATTGTAAAAACTAATCTGGAATCTGGATGAAATATGACTTCACTTAATGCACTGATATTGTTTCATTCATTATGACAAATGTACCATACTAATATAAGTTGTTGATAAAATGTGAAACTGAATGTGAAAAATATAGGCTCTCTACACTGTCTTCACAATTTTTCTATAAATCTATAACTGTGTTTAAAAACATTCAGTACAAAATCTGTTGCTAGTAAATGCTATGAGGCACAGTAAGCCAAAAAATGGGGTTAAAATGGAATGGAGAGATAGGAAGTTTTTTGGAAGAATATCTCTTCTTTTTGCTTCTACACTGGTGGCAGATTCATTTGTTAAATTCTTTTTTTTTTAACCACTAAATGTTGGAATTCCACAAGGCTCAATCTTCAAAGACATCTAACTTACACTTCCTATGTGAATTCAATGGTGATTATATTCCAGAAGTCAAACACAGAATTTGTTTCAGAATAGAGGAATCAACTCTATTAATGCTATAAAGAATTAAGTAAAGAGCTGGGACTGAGCCACTTCTTCTTTTTTTTTTTTTTTTTTGGATAATGATGTGAATGAAGGCATGATTAGATGATTAGACAGGGGTTTTTAAATTAAGAAATTTAGTTATTGTACAATCAAAATGCATCCAAAGTAACAATATGATATTACATATTCTTAAATTAGATTTATCCCCTAGGTCCCACCCTATTCTCCCACCTTACACCTCCCCACCTGCCCCTTCCCCCATCCTTCCTGATATATGTATATGGATGCCCTAGGTTTTGTGTTACTACACCTTTGCTTGGTCTAATACATGATGAGGTTGACCACTGTTCACACAGGCCTAGGTCTAGCTCCAGCCTCCAAGGATGAGTGAAGACATTTGACCCTTGACTCTCTGGGTTTGGCTAACTTTGCTCAACATGATTTCTTCCGTCGCCATCCGTTCACCATCAAAGGATGCAATTTCTTTGTTTCCAATTGCTGAGTAGAACTCCATGGCATATGTATACCACAATTTTTGGATCCATTCATCAAGTGAGAGGCATCTGGGTTGGTTCCATAATTTAGCTATTGTATAATTGAGCTGCTATAAACATGGATTTTGCTGTGTCACTCTAATGTGCTGATTCCAACACCCCTGGAAAAATACCCAGGAGAGGGAAAGCTGGATCATATGGTGGGTTCATTCCTAATTTTTTGAGGATTCTCTACACTGCTTCCCAGAGGGCCTGTACCAGTCTGCAGTTCTATCAATGGTGTGCTGGTGTTCCCATCTCTCTGCAACACCTCCAGCATCTATTATTGTTTATATTCTTCATTTTTGCCAATCTGACTGGAGTGAGGTGAAATCTTAAAGTAGTCTTGATTTGCAATTCTATGATTACTAGTGATTTAGAGCACTTTCTCCTGTATTCATTGGCTTGCTCAATGTACCTTGCTGAGAAGTTTCTATTTAGCTCTTTGGCCCATTTATTGATTGGGTTGTTTGTATTTTTGAGGTTGATATTTTTGAGGACTTTGTAAATTCTGGATATTAGTCCCTTGTCAGAAGAATCACACACCATAATTCTCTCCCATTCTGTATGAAGTCTCATGACAATTTTGATCATTTCCTTGGCTTTGCAAAAGTGTTTTAGGTTTATGACATCCCACTCACTGATTTTTTACTTTACTTCTTTCACTTTAGGAGACATGTTGAGAAAGTCTTTGCCTACTCCCAAATGCTGGAGTATTGGTCCTAACTTTTCTTCCAGAAGTTACAAGGTAGCTGGTTTAATTCTTAGTTCCTTGATCCATTTTGAGTTGATTTTTGTGCAAGATTAAAAATAAGGGTCTAATTTCACCTTTCTGCAAGTGGCTGTCCAGTTTGTCCAGCACCATTTGTTGAATAGGCTGTCATTCCTCCATGTTATATTTTTACCCTCTTTTTCAAAGATCAGATGTTTAAAGATTTGTGGGTTTGTTTCATGGTCTTCTGTTCCATTGGTCTTCATTCCTATTTTGATACCACTACCATGCTGTTTTTGTTACTACAACTCTATAGTATAGTTTTAAATCTGATATAGCAAAGCCACCTGTTTATCTTTCTTGCTTAGTAATGTTTTGGCTATTCTGGGTTTCTTATTATTCCAAATGAATTTGATAATTGCTTTTTCTATATCTGTAAAGAATGACATTGGTATCTTTTTTTTTAATTAGATGAATATGGAGTTACAATTGAGGGGGAAACATTGTCAAACAATCAAGAACAAATGTATATATA
>PVKS010043743.1:0-14706 GCA_004027875.1 Aplodontia rufa | reverse complement strand
GACATATACAGAATATTCCATCCTAAGACAGCTGAATTTACCTTCTTCTCCTCAGCCCATGGATCCTTCTCTAAAATAGATCACATCCTAGTTCACTGGGATAATCTTAGCAAATACAAAAAAGTGGATATAATCCCATGTATTCTGTCAGATCATAACGCTATGATCTTAGCAATCAACAACAAGAGAAACAACAGGAGCTATTCAAATACTTGGACATTGAATAATTACCTCTTAAATGAAGGATGGGTAAAAGAGGAAACGAGAACAGAGATTATGAAGTTTTTGGAATTGAACGAAAATGAGAAAACAACATACCAAAACCTCTGGGACAGTATGAAGGCTTTCTTAAGAGGTAAATTTATAGCTCTGTATGCATACATCACAAATCTAGAAAGAGAGCAGATTAATAGCCTTATGCTTCAACTCAAACAACTTCAAAAGGAGGAACAATCCAACCCTAAATCTAACAGAAGACAGGAAATCATGATCTATTTTGGAGAAGGATCCATGTGCTGCTGAGAAGGTGTATTCTGCTGATTTGGGATGGAATATTCTATATATGTCTGTTTAGTCCACTTGGTTTATAGAGTTGTTTAGTCTGGAGATTTCTTTATTGATTTTTTGTTTTGATAATCTATTGATGACAGAGGAGTGTTGAAGTCACTTAGTATTATTGTATTGAGGTCCACAAGTGATTTTATGTCATGAAGTAATTTATTCACATAGTTGGAAGCACTATTATTTGGAGAGTATATATTTATTATGGTTATATCTTCCTAATGTAGTGTTCCCTTAACTACTAAGTAGTGACCTTCTTTATCTTTTTTGATTAGCTTATGTTTGAAATCTACTTTGTCAGATATAAGTATTGCAACACCAGCTTGCTTTCTTGGGCTGTACACATGGTAGATTTTATTTTATTTTTTCAGGGCTGAGGACTGAACTCAGGGCCTTGCATGAGCTAGGCAAGCGCTCTGCCACTGAGCTAAATCCCCAACCCCGGGTAGATTTTTTTCCATCCTTTCATCCTTAGTCTGTGGATGTCATTGACTGTTAAGTGAGTCTCTTGTAAGCAGGATATTGTTGGATTTTTTTTTTATCCAATCTGCTAATCTGTGTTTTTTGAGTGGTGCATTTGGACCATTCACATTCAGTGTTATAATAGAAGTGTGGATGTGGTTCATAATCATGGCATATTATCAGTAAGTTCTGTGCTGTCTTGGTTGGGTATTGATAGGCTATACCTTTATTAAATGCCCTCTGCTTGTTGGTTTTGGGTATTGATTGCTTATTCTTCTATCTGGAGTGTATTTTTGAGGATTTTTTGTAAGGCTGGTTTTCTGTTCATGAATGCTGCCAGTTTGATCTTATCATGAAAAGTTCTTATTTCTCCCTCAAGTATGAAGCTGAGTTTTGCTGGGTACAGTATTCTAGGTTGCATGTTGTGGTCATTCAGACATTGAAAGATTTCTTTCCATGACCTTCTTGCCTCCAGAGTCTAGATTGAAAAGTCAGTTGAAATTCTTATTGGTTTGCCTCTGAATGTGGTTTGGTGTTTCTCCCTTGCTGCTTTTAATATCCTTTCCTGTTGTACATTTTGAATATGATGCATCGTGGTAAGTTTCTCATTTGATTAGGCCTATTGGGTGTCCTGTAAGCTTCCTGGATGAGCATATCTGACTCTATTTTTATATGGGAAAAGTTTGTTTTTAATAATTTCCTTGAAGATTTTCCTCATACCATTTATTTGTGTTTCAATTTCTTCTTGTATATCAATTACTCTCATATTGTTTCTTCTCATTTCATCCCAGACATTTAAAAAATTCTGATCATGTTCTTTAAGTTGTTTTTCTTTTTTGTCATCCATTCACTTAAGCTTTGTCAGCCTGTCCTCATTGTCAGAAGTTCTTTTTTCAATAGCTGAGGTTCTATTTTCTACAGGAGTTAGACATTATTAAATTCTTCCATGGTTCCTCTCATGTCAATAACTGCAGATTTTAGCTCTGTAACTTCGAGTATGTCTATTTCTTTGATGATATTGTTTCTCAAATTTTGAGCTTTCTCATTTATTTCCTTCATTAACTGTTCTTTTAGCTCATTATTCCTTTTCATTATCAGATCATTGATTATTCGTTCTAGATTTTCCTCCTGGTCCTTAGCCATGGACTCCTTGCTAGGGGAGTTGTGGGTTTGAGGTTAACTTCTTCTAGTTTGATTCTTCATCTTTGAAGAGCTAGTTTTGGATTTTTGAATTGGGGTTCCCTGTGTGAACGCTGGACTAGTCTCCAGGTACTTCTTCCTTATACATCACGGAGTGTGTCTGACCTCATCGTTTTGGTGACCTCTTTCTTCCAGAATGCTATTTCTGCCTGGAGCCTTATTTTGTTATACCTTTGGATCTAGGTTCCAGTATTCAGACTTGGGACCTGGTGTGGTTGATGGGCTGCCCACTGCACTGTTGAAACTAAGTGGTAGGAGTATGCTGCTGGGTGGTAGGGTCCCAGGGGAGTGGGTCAGGCCAGACTGGACCAACCTATGTTCTGTTCTGGGATCTTGGCTCCTTGGTGATGGGATAAGTCCAATAACTCTGTACCAGGCAGGTGTGCCTTGTAGCTGGGTGGTATTTGGGTGTGAAATCCTTGGAGGAGACCAATGTGCCTAATGTGGTGGGACTGGAGTCCTGTGAATACAAGGGTATGGGATGGGGTTCTGCTCAGGTTTCTTTGTACTCCTTAAATTGAAATGAATTCTTAGTCTGAGCTCTCTGTTTCTCTTTAGGGTCTTTCTTTGTTGTAGGATTGAGGATTTTGCTGCATCCCTAATTTGAGATGAGGCAATGCTGGAGAAGTTGAGTTCAGAAGTATGATGCCTAACCTGGGCTCTACTAATGACCTTTGAGACTTTTTCAGCTCCCCCTGAGCTAGTATGAGTTCAACAATTCAAACAATCAGTGCATACAATAAGCGGCATTAATTTGTTTGTCTCATATATAACCCAAACCTAAATTCCACCTCTGAAACAAATGTTAGTATTAGTCATTGCTTTTGGCAACCATAGAGTTTGACTAGCTCCTATGTCATACTTCAAAGCATAGAATAATTAATGAGTTTGACATTAACAGTGATAAAGGTTACACACACTAATAATGGGGGGGGGGTCAAATGGTACAGACTAATTAGAAGCCAGGGAGAGAGGGGAAAATAAGAGGAAGTTGGAGAGGAGATTATATTGTCCGAATGTGTACAGAGAGAAATAGAGGAGGTGAAGGATTTGCTGGAGAAAAAAAGAAAAGAAGACAACAGAGAAGAGAAGGAAAGAAAATAGAAGGAAAGATAAAGACTAATGGAACAAAACAGAATCTACAATCAAACTGACAAACAAACTGGAAATAAAAAATAAACCAGCAAGTATTTTTATGTGTTCTTGAAAACTTATCCAGTTGGCTGTCATGTGCACATCAAAAACTGCAAAGGAGGGAAAAAAAGAATATATATATATATATATATATATATATATATATATATATATATATATATATATTATATGAAGTAAAAGTATAACAAATTTTTCTTAATGAAAACTTGGAAGTCTAATCTCTGAGGTCTCCTTTCTGTTAATAGGGGTAGGTGTTAATTATCCACCTAAGTTTTGTTAACATGGAGTTTCGGTTTGAGTTTACGCAATCTCAAGTTTAGGACTGGGTGTTCTTCAAATCCTGGAATTTTCAGGGTAGAGGTTTTCGTGAAGGTATTGGGTTGAGATGGTTTTAGAGCTCCCTCTGCTGGATGCACTCCCCTCCCTCCAGGCTTTTGCACTAGGACAGAGGTCTCTGCTCCTACTGGAATCCCTCCCATGCTAATTGAGGGTAGGACCTGTCCCATGCCTCCTCTTCCCAGTTCAGTCTCTGAACTTGGCTTGGTCCTGGCGCAATTGTGGAGTAGCTTGTTCCAAACTGCTAACTCACTCCTGCCAGCCGAAATGTCTCCCATGGAGCCCTCTGATTAAAAACAAACAACAAAAAAAACTAACTCCAGTTTCTCCCTTACGGAGGTACCTGGGAGATACAGCTTTCCCCTTGGATAGTGGAGGTCAGAAGGAAGGTCTCTATCCTGAACTCACAGTTCCCTATCAGCCTGGGGGTGGAAGTTTCTAGTTGCCATGCAATGCTCTGTTGTTGGTTAACTCTTTGTTCATGTCATCCTGTAAAATATAAAGACCACTTCTGTATCACCTGGTGCTTGTCCTGTGCTGGGCCCATACTGATAATGAACTGAGGAGGTAACTGAAGCCTGGGCATGGCTGGCAGCCCCTCCTTGACTAGCTGCTAAAGGAGCATCTGTTGGCCACAGCCCAATCCCAGCCCTTGGAGGCTGAGCCCAAGGGCATAGCTAGGTGCGGCTGTTTCTGGGTGTGTTGCCACTTGCTCTGTAGCAACCTGTTGCTGGTCTGTGGTCATAGGGAGAATAGGGCAATAGGGGCTAGAGTAGATTTCCTTACTCTGCTTTTTATTATCCCAGGTCTAAGAGCTGCAATGAAAACAGCCCATGTTGTGGCTTGATGGTTCTCTTTTTAAATGATTTTCCTGTTGGATGGGAAGCTGGATCCCATCTGTCAGACTTGTCTGTGGTGTCCTTTCATGATAATGCTTCTCAAAATTTCCCCTGTTCCACCATTGTCAGAGCCTGCTGACAATCTTAAATTCCTGGTGAATGCTCGGCAGCGAAGATGCTTAAAGAAGAAAACACTCACACACACACACACACACACACACACACACACACACACAAAGAAGCTTCTTTTTTCCTATTTCTTTCTCCTTTATTTTTGGTCAGGTCCTCCTTATATTATCCCAGAGTGTTTTTCTAACACAAAGAGGCCAAAACAAGTTCCCAGAGTACACCATGGTTCTCAAGCAAGCATAAACATTTCTAAGTTCCCAGTGAGCTTTTAAAAACAACCCCTGTTTAGGTCATAATGCCCCAGGTTCCCAGCTATTTCCTGATACATGTGGTCAGCTGCTTCTCCACAGAATTCTTTGTTCCCCTTACCTTAAGCAGGTCAAGAGCAGGTCACGATTCATGGCATGAGCCATGTTTGTGTGCATGCGCACACAGTTCCCCCCTTTTTTTCTAGGACGGAGATTGCGCCTGTCTTAGGTTGTGAATCACACTGAAACATTCTTACCTGTCATGGAGAACTCCCATTGATGATAAATGAGAGTCTCTCTCTTAGGTTGATATGCTCAGCGATTCATTTTACCCGTCTCTGGCAACAATCATCCAAACCGTTAGGGGGCATATGAAATCACAATAGAGGAACAAAATGAAAAGCAAGCAATCATGCAGCGACCAAGATACAAATGAGTTTAGAAACTCCAAGGATCAACATCATACATATCATTAACTCTTTTAACCAGGAAATAGTAGAAAGCCAGGATGTTAACCAAGAGAACAAGTCTTCATCACATTTATATTGTTTAAAATTATTAATCATTTGTTTCAAACTCTGGACTTCAGTATTAATGAATATACTATTATCTATCAGGTTAAAACAACACATATTTTTTACTTGAGTGCATTTCTTATGGTGTAATAGAAGCAGATAATCTATTGCAGCCCTATTATCTAAAATCCCTTGTCTTAAAATTTGTTGTTTCTCATTTAACAAAGCCAAAGCAGTAGAAGTATGATTAATATTTTTTGCCATAGCACAAGTTAGCTTCATTGCTGTCTTATATGCTCCTACTGTCAAACCAGGAATCCCTATAAGGGAAAAGGTCAATGCTGCAATCTCAGCCTTAGACAGCAAATTTATGTCATCATCACAGTCTGATGTTAACATAGTCATTCTTCTTAAGCGATGAGAAGGATGGTCAGGAAGCAAATCACCAATGGAAGGAAGAAAAACTGTAAGTCAACTAAGGCAACATTGCATTCCATGAGTTAGGTTAGCTGGTATATAATTGAATGTATAAGTTCCACAGGAGAAAAATCATCCTCTTGGAAGTGGTACATGTCCATAACTTGAAGGAACAGCATGTGAATTGTTGCATGTAAAGGAAGGTCCCATGGGTCTACATTTAGATGTACAATTATGAAACTTAGCACAAGTGTCATTCTCCATTACGACAACAGTGGTGGTTATAACTTGGACTGCATTGCTGGGTAGTCAATAAGAAGGGGTACCCCAATTGAAAAAATCAGCATAAGTGACAGTTTTGTTAAATTGGAAAAGAAGGTCATATCTTTTATCTCTTCTGTTGGATGACAAACAGGTAATAAACAGGAACCCAAAACTGCTCCCAGATGAACATCTTGCTTTAAGCAGATATTATCAGTCTCTGCCAATTGAGCCAATTTTAGCCACACATTGATATGATTGAAAGGAGCAGGTTTTACTGATTCCAAAAAGGGGGAAAAATAAGAAAGCATCTATAAAATATAAAAACTAATTAAGAAGATAAGAGGATTCATTATTTAGACTCTGGAGAACTGAAACATATTAAGCGAGAAGGAATCCATCGAGGTCCAGGATCATCCTGTGGAAAAATACAAGCAGCCCCCTTACCCCACATCAAAACAGGATCAGGACCCATCCACTATCCCGTCAAATCATCTTTCCAACTTACCAGCGGGTGTGCCGTTTGGCCCTTAGCATGCCATAGACGATCTGCTGCTGTCAATTTAGTAGTTGGATCTACAGTTAAAAAATTCAAAATAAATAATCCATGTGCTAAATGAGAGCAGGGACTACCGCTACTCCCCCCTTTATTTTTTTCTAAATAAGATTTAAGGGTTTGATGAGCATGTTCTACTATACCTTGACCTTGAGGATTGTAGGGAATGCCTGTTGTTTGTTTTACATTATATGACTGAAGAAATCTCATGAAAGATTTACTAGTGTAAGCTGGCCCATTGTCTGTTTTAATATGTTTAGGAAGGCCCATAGTAGCAAAGGCTTCCATATAATGAGCAATAACATCTTTAATCTTTTCTCCTGAATGAAGAGAAGCATATATAAAATGAGAATAAGTATCTATAGACACATGAACATAAGCTGTTTTTCCAAAGGGAGGATAGTGAGTTACATCCATTTGCCACAAATGACCAGGCAAGAGACCCCTGGGATTAACTCCAAAAGTAGGAGAATGTATGCGCGTAGAACAAAGGGAGCAATCACGGACAATTTGAGCAGCAGTTTCACGTGAAATCTTGCAATGATGAGCCAAAGAGGAAGCATTTAAATGAAATTGGGAATGTAGAGAATGAGAGTCCATAGGCAGAAAAACAGACATTTTAGTAGCCAAATCTGCAGCAGCATTACCTTCACTTAAAGGTCCTGGAAGAGCCGAATGACCTCTAATATGTTGAATGAAAAGCTTGTGAGTTCTTTTCCATAAAAGTACCTGTATTGCTTGAAGTAATGAAAAAGCAAATGAAGTAGCAGGAGTTTGAGCTGCTGTTTCAAGATGTGGAATTGCATTAGCAACATATTTACTATCTGTATAAATATTTAACAGTAAATCTGAAAATGTTTGTAGTACAACTTGCACAGCAAATAATTCCACTAATTGAGCAGAAAGTAAATTTTGTAGGTATGGTTTTAGTTTTCGTGGAAGTCACATAGGCAGCATTACCTGAAGAAGAGCCATCTATAAAAACTAAGCAGGCATTAGATAAAGGTTGTTGGGAAATAATTCTAGGGAAGCATACTGGATGTTGGTGTAAGAAATCTAAAAGCTTATGTTTAGAATAATGACTATCAAATTTAGCCATGGAAGTAGATAAATAAAGCGCCCAGTCATTACCATTAGTATGAAGCCAGTCTAACTGTTTGGTAGTAAAAGGAAGAATAATAATATCTGGAGTTTTTCCAAATAACTGTAAACATTCATAATGAGCCTTTTGTAGTAATTGTAGAATGGTCAAATAATATGGATTAAGAACTTTTTTGGACTGGCATTCATGTGAATCCAATAGAGAATGCCTTCTTGCCAAATCACTCCAGTAGGAGATATCTTTGAAGAGAATACTAACAAAGATAATGGTTTATTATAATCAATTTGTTGAACTATACACTCACTTAACCGATAGTTAATTAAATGTAAATTTTTTTGTGCCTCAGATGTTAAAGTTCTGGTAGATTGGGGTGAGGCATCTCCTTGCAATATATCAAAAAGGGACTGAAGCCTGCATGAAAGATTTAGTCTGTCTTTCCTTATTAAGATATTTTAAAGGCCCCTCCTTTACAACAGAAGATCCGGGGGGAGGATCTTCTGTCTTTAATTTATCAATATTATAAATAGATGCTTCATCACCTGAAGAATCAGTTTCACTTACAGAAGTAACTGATTCTCGTTCCTGAACTTCCATCCGATGTCTGTTGTAAAAATTCACATACTTTAACTTCAGGGGACTGTAATGCATCTTTTACCAACCTCCATAAAGAAAAGGTAGCTATAGGGAAACTATCTGGGACCTTTTCTCTTAAATATTTTTGTAAGTCTTCTTTTACATGCTCCCAGTCAGGAATCATTAAATTTCCGGAAAGTAAAAACCAGGGAGATGCAGACTCTATAGCTTTCATGAAAGCTGAAGCTGTTTTTTTTTTTTTTTTTTTTTTTTTTTTTTTTTTAATAATAGCAGTACCCTGCTCTCTAAGTAAAGCCATAACTGCTTGTTGCATTTGATTTTTTGGGATTTTTGATCCCATGGTACCTCTCCCCTTCACTCACCTTTTTTCCAGTAAGGGGACTCTCCCCTGTCGTGCCCACCCAGGGATGCCACCTGTCAGAGCCTGCTGACAATCTTAAATTCCTGGTGAGTGCTCGGCAGCGAAGATGCTTAAAGAAGAAAACACTCACACTCACACACACACACACACACACACACACACAAAGAAGCTTCTTTTTTCCTATTTCTTTCTCCTTTATTTTTGGTCAGGTCCTCCTTATATTATCCCAGAGTGTTTTTCTAACACAGAGGCCAAAACAAGTCCCCAGAGTACACCATGGTTCTCAGTCAAGCATAAACATTTCTAAGTTCCCAGTGAGCTTTTAAAAACAACCCCTGTTTAGGTCATAATGCCCCAGGTTCCCAGCTATTTCCTGATACATGTGGTCAGCTGCTTCTCCACAGAATTCTTTGTTCCCCTTACCTTAAGCAGGTCAAGAGCAGGTCACGCTTCATGGCATGAGCCATGTTTGTGTGCATGCACACACACACCATGGGGCTGAGCCCTGGCCTTTCTGAGGCCTTCCAGGCAGACCCTTCCCATCTGCCTGAGTTTTGGTCTGCAGCTCCCACCTCTGTCTTATCTGCTAATGTATTTCCATCTGCTTCTGTCTTCTAGAAATTAACTGAAATTTTGTGCCAGCTTACTGACCATTTGCTTTCAATTTTTTTTGTGGCAAGATGTTTATTCCCTTTTAAATTCATTTGGTAGCTCAGAAGGGAAGAGGGACAGGTGTGTCGCTCAGTTGGAGTGGCCTCCTTTCAAATGGCAAATGTGTGGATAGGGAGCCAGGTAGTTATTTACATTCTAGCAAGAGTAAGGCCATAAATGTGTGTCTGATGAGGAATTTGTAGCACTGAGAGTGTCTGAAGATGTATTGTGGGGGCTTTGGAAGACAGGATACAGCTGAGGGCAACAGGGCCCAGGTCTAGGAGAGGAAGAATTACTAGGAGATGGGGAAGCACAGATGCAGGGACAGGTTTACCTTGAACACAAGAACCCAGCTTGTTTTGTTTCCTGTGGGACCTTTGGGGAGTAAGTCCTGTGGTAGGGATATTTAGAGAATGTTCTAGAATGTTTAGGAAACTTTTGGTTAGATAGCAGAACATTGTCTTTTCTCTTTGCCCAGCACCAAACTGATACATAAACCAAGTTTATCAGATGGAAAATACTGTCAGCCCTCTGCATCCACAGGTCTCATATCCTCTGATCCAATGAACCATGAATCAAAAAGAAATATAGGGGTGCTGGAATGGTAGCTCAGCGGTTATGGTGCTTGCTGGCATTCACAAGTACACAGGTTCAAACCCCAGCACCCATGTACACAGCTAAGTGCCAGAGCAATGAAAGCCATGTGAAAAACTAAATAAAAATTGTTTTTCTCCCCTTGTCTCTCTCTCTCTCACTGTCCTTCTCTCTTTAGAAAAAGAAAAGGAAATATAGGGGTGCTGGGGGGTGGTTCAGTGGTTACGACACTTGTCTGGGATGTGCAGGGGCATAAGTTTGAACCTCAGCACCACATACACAATGAAATGTTGGAGCAACAAAAGCCCAATGAAAAACTACATAAAATTGATTCTCTCTTTAAAAAACAAAACAAAAACAAAAACAACAACAAAAAAAAGGTCTGGAACAATGGCCCTTTGTCTTGGAGCAATGAAGCCACATGAAAAACTAAATAAAATTGAGTCTCTCTTTCTCTCTCTTACTGTCCCTCTCTCTTAAAAAAAAAAGAAATATAGGTCTATATTGAAGATGTACAAGTATCAGCTGTCACCACCTGGCAGAACAAAGCGCAATCACCTGCCTTCATGCAACTTGGAATGTGCTCATCTGAGATGAGGCGCCATCCTGAAGCCAGGGCCCAGGGCCCCACAGCTCAGGCCCTCCCACCACAGCCAGGTGGTGTGACTGTCCTCCTGGTTGTGTCATTTTCTTGTCATTTCTCTCTAAATAATACAATATACCAGTTCTATTTACATAGCACTGACATTGTATAACATACGTCATCTAGAGATGACTTAAAATACAAGGGAGATGCTCATAAGTTCTATGAAAATACTATTCCATTTAGTACACGGTACCTAAGCATCCATAGATTTTGGTGTCCATTGACAGGGAGATCTGCAGGTACTGAGGATTTATAACTAACAGGCAAGCATCAGCCAGAAAAGTTAAGCCCCTTATTCAAGACAACAAATGAAAACAGATGGTTCTCATGCTAGATTCTCAGCCTGGCTTCCTTCCCAACGGCCTGGGCAAACATATGGGACCTCTGCACTGGCCAATGCCTTCCTGGGGTGAGGGCACACAGTGTGCAGTGAAGTGACAAGACACACTCACCATGCAGGGGTGCGAGGGGCCTGGCAGGGACTGGGGTGCTGCATTGTGGTCCAGGGACCCCAGAAGGGAAGATAGAGTCTGAGATGGTACCAAGTGCTGTGGGTACAAGGAGCCTTTGTCTCATTCTTTTTTACTTCATTTTTAAGTAAAATGATTGGCAGTGATGGTCTTCAACAGTAACATTTCCTTTCTCTTTTGGAGAAGCATCTGGCTTCCTCTCATTCAATAGAGATCTTCCCATGGAGCCAGCATGTCTGTCAAAGTCACCACATGGCAGAGCAAAACGCAACCATCTGCCTTCATGCAACTTGGAATGTGCTCACCTGAGATGAGGCGCCATGCTGAAGCCAGGGCCCAGGGAGCTTGGCTTCCCTCCGCCCCCACAGCTCAGGCCCTCCTCCATGGCCAGGTGAGGTGAGTGTCCTCCAGGTTGTGTTGGATCCTCATGTTTTCCATTGGCTGGATGGAAGTATAGTCATGGTACCTAGCACAGTGACAGTGGGATTCCAGTGACTCCTGCCTTGTTGGTTCACCTTCTCTTTCACAGCCCCTCTGCCTTCTGTTGACAGAAGACACTCTGGGCAAGCATCTCCATTTCAGTCTGACCTGATGTTGAGCATCTTGCAAAGTAGTCCCTCTTCACCTCATCCTACGGGGTCCAAGAGTTCAAATATCTTCTTTATCCCAATATTGTGGGGCTATTAATCTTGGTCCCCAGAGTCTGTGGGCCTGGAGATTATGTCACTGTTTTTCCTGCTCTGCTCATTGTGTGACATAATTACTTGTGCCTCTTGCACAATGGACCTGGACTACACTCCAGAGAGCACTGGTTTTACTTCAATTCATTATGTGCTAGTCAATGGGGACACAGGGAGCAGCTGCTCCAGAGCTGGCTCCATTCCTGCAGAGCCTGGTCTGTGCCTGCTAATACTGTCCTTGTGTCTAAACTGACAGTCCCAGGTCCCAAGCCCAGGGTGATCTTTATTTGCAGCACAGAAGGCCCAGGGTCCTCAGTCGGGCCTGGGTGGCTGCTGTCTGTCTCCCTCTTGCTTGATGGGGAGTAGGGCCTGAAGTTGTCAAATATTGGTTCTGCTAAGCCTGGATATACAAACTACTCTTCTGCCTCTTCCCCCTGATGTATAGGTCCTACAAGACCTACACAGACCTGGCAACCTGTTCTTGGAGCCTGAGCACCCTGAACTCCATTCCGTTTTTCTGATGAGCAAGTGACAAGAGAAGAGATAGAACCAAGACCCAGGCTCTTTCTTGCATAGAACCTATGGCCAAATTGAAGGCCCCTGAGGGGCAGCAGGTCATGGGGTAGAAGCCTCTCATTCTTCTGATCCAGATGACTGGGGCTGGATATCCCATCCTCCAAGGACATTGCTGCTAATTAATCACATTGGTAGGAATACAGTCATGGCACTACTAGAGGAAAGGAAGCAAACCTTACCCTTTATGCTGGGGATCCCTAACCATGTTGTGGAAGTGGAATCTCAGCTTTGTTTCTCATTCAGTGTCCTGAGCTTTGGACAGTCCCCAGAGCCACCTCTCTCCCTTCCAAAATGAGTGTCTTATTCTGTTCTCTGTTGCTATAACAAAATACACAAGACTGCATCATTTATTAAAAAAAAGTTCATGGTTCTGAAAAGTTCAAAATCAGGCAGCCACATCTGATGAGGGCTCCAATTTATGGCAAAAAACTAGAAGGGGAAGCAGATGAATACAGAAGAAGAGCAAGAGAAAGCCAAACTTGATTTATAACAATCTACTCTCTAAGCAACTGATCAAGGTACTCAAGAGCTTGAACTCACCCATCTAAGAAAGGCATAATCAATTCATGAGGTCTCTGGTCCCTTGTTCCAAACACCTCTCCCCAGGCCCCACCTCCCAACACTGCCACACTGAGGTCCAAACTTGAATGTGAGTATTGGTATGTACAAAGCATATTCCAACCATTGCTATGAGCTGCCTCTGCTTGACCTCAGATGCCCTTGCCTCCTGACTTCCAGGTCCTGCTGGGGTAGCACAGCTGTAGGTACGACACGTTACTGTTGACTCCAGGGTTACTCTGGGAATGCGTACTTGTTGGGATTTGGGGGGTTGGGGTGTGCTTTACAAGTTCCCTCAGTGAGCTGGGTTAAATCTGGGTCTGCTCCCTTTGCTATAAGGATCCAAGAAACCTCTTAGTCTTGGGGGCTGCCAGGAGAATCTTCTCTGCTCTCCTTAGTGCAGCTGCTGGAGGATCCCTTGAAGCTGCTGTCCCTGAAGGTTAATATCATCCTATTTTTTATGATGCAACGTATAAAACCCCCCTTCCAAGAGCTGTCCAGCTCAGGTGCTGGACTTGCTGCCTTGTAATCTCCCCAAATCATTCCGTGACTCAGTTATCTCACTTCTGTTATTCTTTTGTCTTTCCCTCCTTTGTACAATGCAAGCCTCTAGCTGTGAGGTAGTGGTGGTAGCAAGAAAAGCACAGTGAGTGGGGTCAATAGTGGTCAGCCGTCCTCTTGTCTTCCCACCCTTGGTGCACACAGACCTCACTCAGCCTCGGGCTTCTTCCTGGAGGCAGTGGGATCCTCCAAGGGCCACTGGTTAGTCTGGACTCTAGGAGGAGCAGGCAGGAGGTCAGGAGCAGGAGCAACAGGCTTGGGGAATGCACATGGCTGGAGAATGACCAGGTTTAGCAGCAGCTCAGTGCAGTGGTGGTTAGGAAGGGGAGATGGATCTCCTTTCCAATGCACAGTGCTTCCAGGGCTTTTTTGTTTTTGTTTGATGTTATGTGGTGGGGTCAGAGGGTTAGAACTTGGGGTGAGGAATTACTGGAATTCTGGACAGTCCCTCCTCCTTGTGGGGTCATGAGGGTATTACCTACACAATTGGGTATTGCACAAAGACCACACATAGCTACCTATTGCCACAATGAGTCCTGCTATAGTTTGGATCTTGAATGTTCCTCAAAGGCCCATGTGTTGAAGGTCTGGGCCTCAGTCTGTGGTGTTATTGGGAGGTGGTGGAACCTTTAAAAGGTGGGACCTAGTGGGAGGAGTTAGGTCATTGTGAGTGTGTCCTGGAAGGGGATATTAGGATCTGGACCCTCCTTACTTTTTTTGCTTCCTGGCCACCATGAGGTAAATAGCCTCCTCTGCCATTCATTCCCACCATGATGTACCAAACAGGCTCAAAGCAACAGAGGCAATGGACTATGAAGTGAAACTTCTGAAACCATGAGACAAAACCTTTCATCATTTTAAGTTAATGTTTTTCAAACATTTGGTCACAGTAGCAGATTAACGCATGTCCTTAAAATAAGACTTCTCACCAGATGCACAAACCAGGAGTTTACCTATGACCATAAATGGAGAAAAATATAATGAATAAATTGTTTTTTTAATTTTATTTATTTCTTTTTTATTTTAAATTTTTTATTTTTGAACAACCTTACAAGATTTTAACAAAATAATATAAAATGTGTATAAAATGTGTATATATTCTGGATATTGCAATTATCCCCAGGAGTGCCCCCCCAATTACCCTCCCTTATCCCTCCCTTCCCCTTCCCATTATAACTCTAAAAAAGGTATTAGATTGTAAAGCATTACATCTTATCTGGATTTAACTCATGTT
>PVKS010043742.1:0-14703 GCA_004027875.1 Aplodontia rufa | reverse complement strand
AAAAAAAAAAAAAAAAAAAAAAAAGCCGTCTATAAGAGGCTGTCTGGTGGTAAATATCCTGAGGTGCCCTCCTCGAAGTGGCCCTTTCCTTGATTCTGAGTCTGGGAGGTGATTCACAGCAGGAAGTGGAACCAGCTTAGGATCCTGCCAAGTAGGACCATAGTCTTTCTGACCATTGGGCCCCCCCCTTGCGTATATAAAACAATGCGGAACATGTGGACCAGATGGAAGGGGAGGCTTCAGAGTCCAGGTGTAGGGGCAGACTCATTGCGGGATGAGCTTGGCTTGTGCACAATCATCCGATATGCAGATCCGTGCGTGGAGGAGCACACGCTGGTAGGTGCTGCTGATCAAGGCTGCCTTTTTGGTATCAATTGGTAGGTCGGTGTTGGTAAAGGGGTGGCAGTCACAGGCAGAGGGTCCGGTGGGGAAGATGGTAACGGGGAGGATATTGGTAACTGGCTGACTCTCAGGAGGGAAGGTGGTGGCAGGAAGAGGTAATGACATAAATGGCCACATGGATTTCTCATTCGAGCCGCACACATCCTATAGGGTAGAGAACGCTCGGGTCCTCGTTTGCCAAAGGAGGAATCCGAGGCTAAGGGTGGTTACATAAGTGGCCCTGGGTTATAGAGAGAGCGAGTGATAAAGTATCAATGGGAGCTCTGGCAGCAGTCCTAGTACTTGTGTTCTTAATCACCATACAACACTGTGCCTCGGAGGTTGGAGTGACTCACCTTCGTGCTGCTAAAACTCGAAGCATGTGTCATCTTGGTCATGGCGTGCCATTGGCTGTCAGCTTCTGATGTCAAACATTGCTCACTCTGCAAATATTGATGATGTTGGCTAATCCTCCGCCTTGAATCCTATGCTGAGCACATCTAGATGAATCACATCAGCCACTGCCCTTCAGCAGGTGACGACGCCCATGAGCAGGTCACAAGGAGGAGGGCCATGTCATCCTGTAATTAAAATGCAGCAAAAGGTGATTCAGTATGTGTTCCTACAGAGGGCTAGGGAATGTGAGAATGGAGTGGTGGAGTCCTGGACAGGGAGCTGAGAGAAGGGAACATGTAAAATAAGTGTGGATGGAGGAGAAGTCAATCAGATCAATATGGGGGTGGAAAGGATTTTAAATCAGAGGAATAGTGCTTGAGGGCTTAGAGGCAAAGGGGTGTGTGGCAGACCTGGGAGGGAGTGTAGCTGGAAGGAAGCTACCAAGTCCAAGGGCAAAGCCAAAGTGTGTTCTGAAGGCCACGGTTCCTGGGTGAGTGCGGTGGTGTAGCTAAACGTGTGTGGATTTCATTGCATCCTATAAACCTGGCAATTCATGATTCATGTGACTGCTAAGAACAGGGTCTAAGACATGGACCAGTGAATCAGCCCACACGCATCTTTTTTTTTATTCAGAAATTTATTGAACAATCACACAAGCTTCTAATGGAATAATATAATGTATATATAGATTCTGAAAATTTGATTTACTCCCAAGAACCCCCCGCCAATACCCACCCTTATCCCTCCCATCCCCTTCCCAATACATCTCTACAAATGTATTAGATGGTATGACATTACACCTTATATCATGACTTAAAACATGATAACAGACCTCCTTTCTCAATGGCCCGGGTCTAGCTCCAGCCTCCACAGATGAGTGGAGATATTTGACCCTTGGTTCTCTGGGTTATGCTGATTTCACTCAGCATAATTTCATCCATAGCCATTCATTTACCTTCAAAGGCTGCAATATCATTGTTTCTAATTGCTGTGTAATATTCCATGGTATATATGTACCACAGTTTTTGGATCCATTCATCCAGTGAGGGACATCTGGGTTGTTTCCATAATTTAACTATTATAAATTGAGCTGCTATGAACATAGATATTGCTGTGTCACTGTAGTGTGCTGATTCTAAATCCCCTGGAAAAATACCCAGGAGAGGAATAGCTGGATCATTTGGTGGGCTCATCCCTAGTTTTTTTTTTTTCAGCCCTAGTTTTTTGAGGATTCTCCACACTGCCACATACATTTTTTAAAGCAAGAGTTTCCCATTTTAATCGTGCACAGAACCCTTTTTTTCCTTTGAAATAACTGTTACTTTTCATTTGAATAATTTACATTCTCATGGTTTTTATTTCTCTGCCGAATTCCTTATCTGTTAATCACTAAAACGATATTTTTCTCTAACACTTTGAACAATATATTTAAAAATCTGGGGCATTTAACCACTGAGCCAATCCCCAGCCCTTTTTATTTTTTATTTTGAGACAGGGTCTCATTAAATTGCTGAGGCTGGCTTTGAACTTGGGACACCCCTGCCTCAGCCTCCCAAGCTACTGGGATTATAGGCATGTGCCACTGAGCCTGGCTGAACACTAAGTTTGACAGCTGCTTTAAAGTTTTTTTTTGCTAATTCTAGAATCTGGTCCATCTTAGGTTTGGTTTCCATTGATTGTTTTTAAAAATTAATTTCGTTATCCTGTTTCTTCGTATGGCTAGCATTTTTTGATCGTTGATTGGACATTGTGCTGGTACATTTGAAGGAACACTGGTTTCTACTATCTTTCCCTGAAGAGTGTTGATTCTTGTTTTGCCAGGATGGTTAATTAATGAGTGATCACTGTGAACCGAGGTAGGTTTAGTTTCATGTTGTTGGTGCCAATGTGTGGAAAGTCCAAGATGTTTCCCAATCCCTTTGAACTTGACAGAACTCATTTGCAAAACTCCTTATCCCACGCAAGCCTCGCTGGGACTTGGCTTTAGATTTTGCTAAGATGGGTTTAAAGTGGATGGGACTCCAGGGATTTTCCAGGGAAAGACTTTCCAGCCTCTGCTGGGTGCTAGGGATGTTGATGGGATGAAAACAGACCTCTACTCTCCGGCAGGACAGAACTCCCACGTCCTCAGTCCCATCTGGCTTCTAATATCTCTGTCCCACTCTTCCCACCATAGCAACTGCTGTCTAGTGAGTTCCAAGGGGTCTTGCCCTGCACATGGGCAGACCCTCCATCCTCATGAGATTCATGGGATTCCCCAGTGGGTTTCTGGAGCTTCCTCTCTGCACAGCTCCTTCCTGTGCGGTGGCCCTTCACAGATTCCAACCGCCATGGCTGCTCTTTAATCTGCGTGGCCTTTAGTTCTTCATTACGTTCATTTGGAAAACTTCCCCAGACAAGGATCTGTGAATTTTCCTTCTCTCAAGAATTACAGTCTTGAAAAAAAAAAAAAAAAAAAAAAAGAATTACAGTCTGGGGGCTTGAGAGGTGGCTCAGTGGTTAGGGTGCTTGCCCGGCATGTGCGAGGACCCGGGTTCAAACCCCAGCACCACGTACACAACTAAGTGTTGGAGCAATGAAAGCCACGTGAAAAACTAAATAAAATTGATTCTCTCTAAAAAAATAAAGAAGAAGAAGAAGAAGAATTATAGTCTGGTGCCACATATTGTTCAATGCCTAAAAACTGTTCTTCCATATTTTTTTGTCCAGTTTTATAGTTGTTTATGGAAGGAGGGTTACTGTGATACTAGTCACTTCATTATGTCAGAAACAGAAGTTCAATGTAACACCGTTAAACAGCACACGAAGGTAGCAACATGCAAAATACACTTTGAGAAATACTGAGATAAGCTTATGTTCAATTTTAGCTACATTTTCATAATAAGGATTCATATAGGACTGGAGCGGTGGCTCAGTGGTTACGGTGCTTGCCTGGCATGCACGAGGACTTGGGTTCAAACCCCAGCCCCACGTACACAACGAAGTGTTGGAGCAATGAGGCCACATGAAAAACTAAATAAAATTGATTCTTTCTCTCTCACTGTCCCTCTGTCTCTTAAAAAAAGGAAAATGATTCAAATATTTCAGTGTCTTGCTTTAAACCTCCTCTTAGATATCTAATAGTCCTCTTAAACTTAACATATGTGTTATGGTTTAGATACAAGGTGTACCTCAAAAGTTCACGTCAAGGCAAAAAATTTCAGAGGTGAGATGATTGGGTTATGAGAGGCTTAAACCAGTCAGTGGATTAATCCTCTGATCTGGATCAGGTAGACAGTAAATAGGCAGGTAGGGTGTGGCTGGGGGAGGTGGGTCTCTGGGGGCCTGCCTTTGGGATTTATGCTTTGTCCCTGGTGAGTGCCATGTCCTGAGCTGCTTGCCTCCTCTACGCCCTCTGCCGTGATGCTCTGCCTCATCTCAGGCCTAGAGCACTGGAGTTAGCTGTCCACAGGCTGAGACCTCTGAAACCCTGAGCCCCAAATAAACTCTGCTTCTTTTATATTGTTTCAAAATATCAGGTCTCTCGGTCATAGTTGTGGATTAAACCCAGGGCACCAAACCACTGAGCCACATCCCTGCCCCACCTTTTTTTTTTTTTTTTCCATTTTGAGATAGGATCTTGCTAAATTGCTGAGGCTGGCCTTGAACTTGCTGTCCTCCTGCCTCAGCCTCCCAATAAAAAAAAGTTTCTTAGAAAAGTTCTAATTTCCAAAGACTTATTTCAAACCTGCTCTGTCCCCAGTCTTCCCCATTTCAGCAGAGAAACTGTACCCCCATTCTGTTTTCTCCACCCCAGTCTTGATGTTGATGGTATTCCAGACTCTTTTCTTTCTTCCATATCCCACTTATAATACATTGGTAACACTGCTTACCTTCAAGGAATACCCAGGATCTGAACACTCCTTATCACCTCTTCTTTATTTTTTTATTTTTTATTTTCTTAAAGAGAGAGGGACAGTGAGAGAGACAGAGAAAGAGAGAAATAACTTTATTTAGTTTTTCACATGGCCTTAGTTGCTCCAACACTCAGTTGCGTACATGGTGCTGGGGTTTGAACCCAGGTCCTCGTGCTTGCCAGGCAAGCACCGAAGCCGCTGAGCCACTGCTCCAACCCCATCCCTAACATCTTTTGCTGGTCAATGATTCCGAGCTTTGAAAGTTTAGTCTCTTTGACCTCACTCTCTTCATGACCAGTTGGTGTATAAATCAATTGTTGGGTGGGAAAAATGAATGATTTGAGCAGGTTAACCAGTTCCAGGGAAATGGCTAAAATGTTCCAACCAAATTATTTTAAAAATCTATCCCTAAAATCTCATTATCTGTTATATACTATAAAAGTGCATCAAAGATCAAAAGTGGGACTCATAAAAATGACATTTCAAAGGGCTTTTCAGGATGCATGAGTTAAACCTCAAGGAGACCTCAGCTATGCACACAGGGGCTTATGGGAAATGCTGGGGCTTGGAGTAAGAGAGTTATCAGAGGGGCTGGAGCAATGGCTCAGCGGCTACAGCGCTTGCCTGACATGCACAAGGACACAGGTTCGAACCCCAGCACCACGTACACAACGAAGTCTCGCAGCAATGAAGACCTCATGAAAAACTAAATGGAGTTGATTCTCTCTCTCTCTCTCTCTCTCTCTCACTGTCCCTCTGTCTTTATGAAAGAGAGAGAGAGAGAGAAAGGGAGAGAGAGTTATCAGATTGGAGAATCAGGGAGTGCAGTGATAGTTGAGATGACCAATAACTAATTCACTATCTATCCATCCATGTTTATTCCTCCCATCCAGCCATTCATCCGTTCGTCTATCCAACTTGACATTCATAAAGTGCCTGGACCGGGCCAGACACTAACACAGGTTTGGGGTGAGGAGGTCCAGAGAATTGGACAAGAGCTCAGGGAGCTTACTCTGCTTGGAGGAGAGACAAAATCTACACAGCAGCCCGGGATGTAAGTGACCTGCAGAGGAGAGCTCAGAAGATGGGTGGCTAACTTAGTGTGGGCAGAGGAACAAAACCCATGGCCCAATCCCCAGTTTTCTTCCATGCGGTCTCTCAAGAAGAATGCCCTTGCAACTAGAAATGATAGAATATTGGAAAGAAGAAACTGAAGGTCAAGTGCTCAGAGGAAATCTAGGAGAAGCTCAATATACTTACTCTAAATGAACTTAGATTTCTTTGAATGTTTTATGAAGTCTCAGGGAGAAGGAGGTTATAACCATTCTGAGTATTTCCAGGGGATAATAGAACCCATAGGAAAAAAATGAGAGGAAGAGATCACAGTATATGAAGGGTATTTAGGTAAGCATGTCCTTGTATTATAAGTTAATTTATTTATTTATTTATTTTTATTTTTAAAGAAAGAGGGGCAATGAGAGAGAGAGAGAATCAATTTTATTTAGTTTTTCATGCGGCTTTCGTTGCTCCAACACTTCACTGGGTACATGGTGCTGGGGTTCGAACTCCCGTACTCATGCATGCCAGCAAGCGCCACAACCGCTGAGCCACCGCTCCAGCCCCAAGTTAATTTTTTTTTAACCTTGCAAAAAAAATGGAATATGCACGGAAGAAAATAGTGCCATGAAAATCATTAAAATTACACTTGCTCTCAGAACTCAGTCATAAACATTGCTGACAGTGTGATGTATTTCCGTGCTGTTCCAAATGCACGACATGTTCAAGACGGTGGGATATATGTAAATTTTATCTTGCTGTTTTACTGAACATTATGCATTGTCTGCATCATTAAGATCACAAAAGTAATTTCATTGTTCTTACTGCCCCCAAGATGGAATAGCTGCGTCCCACCAAAGTCACCCTCCCTACAACCAAAGCCCAGCCAGGAAGCACAGGCCAACTCTGTACCATGGAAAAGAAGGCAGACTGACCGAGGTCTGGGGAACCTGCGAGGCAACTCAGCTGCACACCGGAACCCACCTGCAAAGCAAAGGGAACCGCAGAAGCTTAGGAAAAGCCTATTCCCCCGGAACAAAGGACCAGGAAGACAGCAGAGTCTATTCTATTCCAGCAAAAAACGCCGGTGGAAGAAGATTCCCACCTAACGTTCCCACCAGACCCAATGTGGAACTAATCTCTCTCTTGCCAGCTCCAAGAAAGGAGCAGTGGATTCAGATTTGCCCATCCTGTGATGCACAAATTTGCCATCT
Organism: Aplodontia rufa; assembly: GCA_004027875.1. Classification (NCBI taxonomy): domain Eukaryota; kingdom Metazoa; phylum Chordata; class Mammalia; order Rodentia; family Aplodontiidae; genus Aplodontia; species Aplodontia rufa. The sequence goes on along the minus strand of PVKS010043742.1, from coordinate 7,760 downwards.
GCCACCCATCAGAAGCAGAGTAGCACCCAGCAATCCTGCTTTGGAGGGGGGCGAGGTTCCCTGAGCACCCACCCTGATCCATCAGCCATCAAGGAACCTGAGGGAGACAGGGTGTGGCAGGGACAGTCAGCCACCCTTGTTCCTTGGCCAGCTAGGCCCAGCAGGAAACTGAGTTTATACCCCTTTCAAAGACACAGAGGCGGTTGAGTCTGTGCTCGGAGGGCTGCTGAACTTGTACCCCAGTCGCGTCCACCCAGGCAGCACGAATCATCGAGGCTCGGAAGGGAGTTGGACTCCACTCCCACCTTGACCTGTACGCAGCACTTAAAGTGAATAGCTATCTGCTGAAAGAAAGATCAAGGAGGATTCAGTCTTACAACACAATAACCAAACTTGTCCAGGATACAACTGGAAGTCATTCATCAAACCTGCAAGCAAGAAAAATCATAACTTGAGGACGGGAGAGCACACACAAACACCAACACAGCCTCGACTGGCTTGAACTTGTGGTACTCCTGCCTCCCAAACAGCTGGGATTACAGGTGTTCTCGCTCATGGGTTTCTCTTTTCTTTCTTTCTTATTAACCAGGGATTGAATCCAGAGATGCTTAACTATTGAGCCATATTCCCAGCCTGTTTTTTTTCATTTTTAGTTGCTTAGGGCCTCACTAAGTTGCTGAGGCTGGCTTTGAACTCGCGATCCTCCTGCCTCAGCCTCCCAAGGATCACACTGGGATTACAGGCGTGCACCACTGCTCCCTGCACATGAGTTTCTTTCTTTCTTTTTTTTAAAGAGAGAGGGACAGTGAGAGAGAGAAACAATTTTATTGAGTTTTTCACATGGCCTTCATTGCTCCAACACTTAGTTGCGTACGTGGTGCTGGGGTTCAAACCTGGGTCCTTGCGCTTGCCAGGCAAGCGCCGAAACCACTGAGCCACTGCTCCAACCCTGCACGTGAGTTTCTTAAATCGCATTTAGTCATTGGAGCAAAAGTCATAATAATGTATATACAGGGAATATCAAATAATTATATTTTTAAGTGGATAGGTGGAAATAAGTTTTCTACACATTAAAGGGGGTAAAACACTTAACAGAATATAGCCTATGTGAATAGGTGTATGTGTGTGTAAACAAATATTTTAGATAGTTATATAAATACTAAGGATGTCAACATTACACTCTCAGCAACTGATAGAAATACTTGACAGAGAATCAGCAAAGATATAGAATATATGAGCAGAGCCCCAACAGCAAGATCTAACTCACACCTAAAGATCACTAGCTTTGGGGCTAGCGCAGTGGCTCAGTGGTTACAGCGCTTGGCTGGCATGCACAAGGATGTGGGTTTGAACCTCAGCTCCACGTGCACAACTAAGAGTTGGAACAATGAAAGTCACAGAAAAAAACTAAATAAAAATTGATACTCTCTTCTCCCACTCCCCCCAAAAAAGGGCTGGAGCAGTGGCTCAGTGGTTACAGCGCTGGCATGGCATGGGTGAATATGTGGGTTCAAACCCCAGCAGCACACACAGAGCAAAATGTGGAGCCACAAAAACATGAGAAACTCAATACAATTGACTCCTCTCTCTCTCTCTCTCTCTGACCCTTTCTCTTAAAAAAATTAGCTTTAACAACAGCAAAATACATATTCTCTTTAAATGCCCATAAAACATTCGCCAAGAGAGACTATTCACATCCTGAAACACAATATCAGTCTGAAGACATTGAAAAGATTTGACTTCGTACCAAGTAAGTTCCTGGAAGATAACAGAATCCAGATGGGAATCAATAAGAGAAAGTCATCAAGAAAACTCTCTAAGCACTTGAACATAAAACAACAGAATTCTAAATCATTTCTGGGTTAAAGAGGAAGTCTCAAAATGCATGCAACTGAATGAAGGTAAATTCCAGGAAATCATGTTCTTTGGAATGCATCTAAAGCCGCGCCAAGACAAGAATTACCAACACCAGAAATCAAGGAAGTAGCATCAGGGAAAATGGTAAAGGAGGGAACTGCAAAAAAAAATCCTCTCCAAAAAGGGAAGAAATCATGCTGAGTGGAATAAGCATAACCCAGAGAACCAAGGGTCGAATGTCTTCACTCAGCTGTGGAGGTTGGAGCTGGACCCTGGCCATTGCAAAAGGAGGTCTATTATCATGTTTTAAATCTGGATAAGGTGTAATGTCGTACAACCTAAGGCATTTGTAGAGATGTATTGGGAAGGAGCAGGAGAGGATAAGGGTGAGTGACTGGGGGGTTCTTGGGAGTAAATCTAATTTTCAGAATTTATATATCTATTATATTATTTTGTTAGAAACTTGTTTGATTGTTCAACAAATAAATTTCTTATTTTAAAAAATATAAAAACATAAAAAAAAAAATCCTCTCTATAGAAGCCGCCCATGGGAAAGGGCAAACTTCTCACAATCAACATTTTGCAGAACTCCGAAAACAACCAAAGGCATTCAGCGATACAGGATCCTTTATTTAATAAAGAGGACTGGAGTCGTGGCTCAGCGTTACAGCGCTTGCCTGGCATGCCCAAGGACACGAGTTCAAACCCCAGCACCACGTACGCAACGAAGTGTCTGAGCAACGAAAGCCACGTGAAAAACTAAATGAAATTGATTCTCTCTCTCACTCACTGTCCCTCTCCTCTTTTAAAAAAACAAACAGAAAAGGACTAAATTTGAATTTAAAAAGTGCTCTTTCCCCTCTTGGTATTTTAACTTCCCTGTTTCCATCCCTCTCGCTCCAAATCTATGGGAGTCTTGAAAACTAATTGCCTGTGATCAAGGTGAGAGAAACCACACCTTGGCAGCCTCTGGAAGCTTCTCTGGAAGGAAGGAGGGACCACAGCACTTTCTCGGCCTCCTTCCCAGAAAGTCAGCATGCGGGCTGCGTGCAGGTTGCCTGGAAGGCTGTGTCTGTGTGACCTGACGTGTCCATTGCCCTGTGATGAGGCAGCACATCCCAGAGGTCAGGAGGAGACCGAGGGAGGGCAAGGTCCCTGATCCTATTTGAAGTGGCACCCAAAGGGCCAGTAAGGCTTGCTGCTAGGCCCCACCTCTTAAAATTTCCACCAGTTCCTGATTGCACACAGGGGACTTTTGGGGGACCCTCCATATGCAAAGTAAGCAACCTGCGATGGAATATTATACAGCAAAGAGAATGCTACACTGTCAGACTCTGTGGCCACAATGAAATTACCATGCTAAGCGAAATAACTTCTACTTATATCATGTGGCTCTGTTTACACAGAATGTCCAGAATAGGCAGACCCTTAATACAAGGTAGATTAGCTGTTGCTAAGGGCAGGAGGAAGGGTGGATGGAGAGTAATTGTAAGCGGAGGGTTTTTTGTTTGTTTGTTTGTTTCTTGAGGGGATGAAAATGTTCTAGAATTAAATGGTGGTGGTGTGCGCTCATTTTGTGAACACACCAAAAACAAATGAACTGTACACTTGACAAGGTTGGACTGTACGGTGTGTGAATTTTATGTCAGCAACAAGAAGGAAATCGATGAAGAAAACAGAAAGTCAGAGAAACAAAGAGTTTTAAAAATTTTATTTGTTTAAAAATTTATTTTAAAAAATCAATTAAAGTGGGACTGGGGGCTGGAGGGGTGGCTTGGCGGTTATGGCACTTGCCTGGCATGAGTGAGTACACGAGTTCAAACCCCAGCACCCACGTACACAATGAGGTCTTGGAGCAGTGAAAGCCACATAAAAAACTAAATTAAAACTGTTTTTTAAAAAAAGTGGGGCTGAAGCAGTGGCTTAGAGGTTACAGCACTTGCCTGGCATGCACAAGGACCCAGGTTCGAACCCCAGCACCACGTACACAACAAAGTGTCCAAGCAACGAAAGCCATGTGAAAAACTAAATGAAACTGATTCTCTCTCTCTCTCTCCCTCTCTTACTGTTCCTCTCTCTTAAAAAAAAAGGACTCCAGTTTTTTAAAAAAATAAGTAATAGATAATTTACATAGTCCTATGTAAATGACTATTGGAGAATTTACATTCATGATTTTAAATGCCTTCCAAATAATCTCTAGGGGCAGGTAGTTTCACAGGAGAATTTGATCAAACATTTTAAAAAGTTTTAGTATCAATTGTATACAACGTCTTCCAGAAAATAGAAGAGGAGATAACATTATCTTTTTTTGTAGGGGGCTGATTATTGGGGATTTGAACCCAGAGATGCTTTACCAGTGAGCTACATCCCCAGCCCTTCTTAGTTTTTATTTTGAGTCAGTCTTGCTAAGTTGCTTAGGGCATCACTAAGTTGCTGAGGCTGGCCTCAAATGTGTGATCCTCCTGCCTTAGCCTCCCAAATTGCTGGGATTACAGGTATATACCACTGCACTCGTCTGAGGAAGGAACATTTTCAACTCATTTTACAAAATCAGTTTTACCATAATATTAAAGACAAAGACAACACAGAAAGAAAGCTACAGACAGCATCTCTCAAGAACTTAGAATAATCCTTCATGTTAGCAAATCAAGCCCAACAATAAATAAAAGGAATTATACAATATGACCAAATGGGGTTTATTCCAGGTCTGCAAATCTCATTCAGACTTCAAAAGTCAATAAATGAAATGTACCATATAACAGGGCTCAAATAGAAAAATCGTATGAGCAGGTCCATTAACGGAGAAAGGGCATTAGACCAAATCTAATGCCCATTCTTGCTAAACGCTGCAATTTAGGAATAAAGGGGAAACTCATAAACTTGATAAGGAGCATCTACATGAAGCCTACCATGAACATCATACTTAATTAAGAAAGCCCAGATGCTGGAATATAGAACACGTAACTAACCTCAGTGAAAACAAGCAATCCAACATTTAGAATATGGAGAAAACACACAAAGATTTGTTTTTCTTTTCTTTTTCTTTTTTCTTTTTGCACCAGGAATTGAACCCAGGGGCACTTAACCACCAAGCAATATCCCCAGCCCTTTTTATTTTTTATTGTGAGACAGAGTCTCACCAAGTTCCTTAGGGCCTCACTAAGTTGCTGAGGCTGGCTCCGAACTTGCGATCCTCCTGTCTCAGCCTCCCCAGCAACTGGGATTACAGGCGTGCTCCACCACGCCCAGCTGTAATGAGGCATCGCACGAAATGAGTGTGAGCTATGGAAGAGGAGAACCACACGAACAGGTGCTCGGTGTTGCTGGTCATTGTGGAAGTGCAAATTAAACTGCAGTGAAGGCCACCACCTCCTTATCAAAATGGGAAAATGAAAACCAGCACGTCGTGGAATGCTGGAGAAGCCTGAGAGAAGACAGACCTATCATACACTGCCGGTGGCCTGAGAAATGGCGAGGCCTCTCTGGAAAGCAGTTTGGCAGATTCCGAGAGAAGGACATGTGTGGGCTGGAGCGGTGGCTCAGCGGTCACGGCGCTTGCCTGGCATGCACGAGGATGCGGGTTCGAACCCCAGCACCACGTACACAACAAAGTGTCAGAGCAACGAAAGCCACGTGAAAAACTAATAAAGTTGACTCTTTCTTTCTCTCACTGTCCCTCCTCTCTCTTAAAAAAAAAAAATCTACCCCATGCTAAAAATAAAGAATTAAACATATAATTTCCATGCAATCCAGCAGTTGAAATTCTGGGCACTTTTTCTACAGAAATAAAAACTATATTTATGCGAAAACCTGGGCCCAGCAACTTTTTTTTTCACAGTAGCTCAAAATTGGACTCAACCCAGATGTCCTTCAACAGGTAAGTGGTTAAACTGTGGCGTGGTAACTCCGCTTTCCTTCAGGGGATGCATTCAAGACTCCCAGCGGATGCCTGAAAACACGACCGGGACCAGATCGTATCTCTCTGATAGCAGAGGCAGCTACCAAGTGACTAATGGGTACACAGTGCATACCGAGTAGATGTCCTGGACCAAGGGAAGATTCACGTCTCAGGCGGGACAGGTGACACAGAGGGTGTGAGATTTCATCATGCTACTCGGAGCGCCATGCAGTTTAAAACCTATGATCACTTTGTTTCTGGAATTTCCTATTTAATATTCTGGACCCTGGTTGACCATGGGTAGGAAACTGTGAATAAGGCAGGACTGTTGTATATCCCTATCATGGAATACTACTCAGCAGTGAAAAGGAATCAACTATTGATATACACAACAATTTGAGTGGATTTGAAAGGCACTATGATGAGTGAAAAAAATGAGCTAAAAAACTTGCACATTATATAATTCTGTTTATACAATTTTTTTTAAAGAGAGAGGGACAGTGAGAGAGAGAGAGAGGAAGAGAGAAACAATTTTTTATTTAGTTTTTCATGTGGCCTTTGTTGCTCCTAGACTTTGCTGTGTATGTGGTGCTGGTGTTTGAACTCATGTACTCACACATGCCAGGCAAGCACCATAACTTCAGAGCCACCGCTCCAGCCACTCTACAACATTCTTGAAATGACAAAATTACATATGTGGAGAATGGATGGGCAGTTGGCGGGCGGAGGGGAGGGAGTAAGTGAGGAAATTCGGGGAGGGTGTGTTGCTGTAAAAAGATAGTAGTTACATGAATGCACACTAATGGTAATGTCTTACACAACTGGCTCATTAGCAAGACTAGGAAATTGGCATGGCATTGACACAAACCACAGAGCTTATTCAGATGATTTTGCCTTCATTCATGTGCATAAGCGTGTGTGTGTATGTGTGCGTGCAAGTGAGTGTGATTATGGGTGGGGTTGACAAATATTAGGAAAAATAGTAATTTCTTTCTTTCTTAGAGAAGGACAGTGAGACAGAGAGAATCAATTTTTTAATTGAGTTTTTCACATGGCTTTTGTTGCTCTGACGCTTAGTTGTGTACGTGGGTGCTGGGGTTTGAACCCATTACTTGTGCATGCCAGGCAAGCACCATTACCACTGAGCCACTGCTCTAGCCCTGAAAACTAGTAATTTCAATAGCTGTATTTACCAAACTTTACACTTGCGGCATTTAAACTGTTACACTCATCACTAGTATAAACCGTTTTACAAGTTTACATCTTAGTGTACAAATCCTGCCCATGTTTTGACTTATTTCTTAATTTTGAATTGTTTTTATACTAACAGGGATTGAACCCAGGGGTGCCTAACCACTGAGCCACATCCCCAGCCCTTTTTCAGGTTTTATTTTGAAACAGCGTCTTGGTTAGTTGCTTAGGGCCTCACTGAGTTGCTGAGGCTGGCTTTGAACTTGCTATCCTCCTGCCTCAGCCTCTGGTGCTGATGGAATTACAGGTGTGCACCACCAAGTGTGTCTTCATTGAGAATTTCTGGTAGTGGGTTTCATGGTCTTAGAGTTAGGAAGAATTTTTCGTTTATTTTGTTTTGTTTTATAGACAGAGGAACAGAGAGAAAGAGAGAATCAGTTTTACTTACTTTGTCTTCTGGTTCTCGTTGCTTCAACACTTAGCTGTGTACGTGGTGCTGGGTTTGAACCTACGTCCTTGCAGATGCCAGGTAAGCACTGTAACTGCTGAGTCACTGCTCCAGCTGCAGGAAGAACTTTTTTCTTTTTCCCCTAAAGACAGAGGGACAATGAGAAAGAGAAAGACGGAATCAACTTTATTTAGTTTTTCATGTGGCCTTCATTGCTCCAAGACTTCGTTGTGTACATGGTGCTGGGGTTTGAACCTGCGTGCCTGTACGTCCCAGGCAAGCCCTGCAATGAAGCCACCGCTCCAGCCCCAGGAAGAATATTTTTTTTAACGTTTAAATTCTTTGACCTTGGACCGGCTGTCCCGG
>PVKS010043741.1:0-14704 GCA_004027875.1 Aplodontia rufa | reverse complement strand
CTGGGTTAAGCTGATTTTACTCATCATGATCTCTTCCATAACCATCCATTTACCCTCGAAGGCTGCAATGTCATTGTTTCTAATTGCTGTGTAATATTCCATGGTATAAATGTACCACAGTTTTTGGATCCATTCTTCCTGTGAGGGACACCGGGGTTGTTTCCATAGCCTAGCGATAGTAAATTGTGCTGCTATGAACGTTGATATTGCTGTGTCACTGTAATGTGCTGACTCTAAGTCCCCTGGAATGATACCCAGGAGTGGAATAGCAGGGTCATATGGTGGAGTCATCCCTAATTTTTTAAGGATTCTCCATACTGCTTTCCAGAGGGGCTGTACCAGTCTGCAGCTCCACCAACAGTGTGTTAGTGTGCCTATCTCTCCACAGCCCCTCCAGCATCTATTGTTTATTTCTTCATCTTTGCCATTCTGACTGGTGTAAGGTGATATCTTAATGTGGTTTTCATTTGCATTTCTCTGATAATGATTTAGAGCACTTTCTCATGTATTCATTGGCTTGTTCAATGTCCTCTGGTGAGAAGTCTCTATTTAGCTCTTTGGCCCATTTATCAATTGGGCTATTGGTGTTTTTGTAGCTGACATTTTTGAGGACTTTATAGATTCTGGATATGAGACCCTTGTCTGAGGAATCATAGTCCATGATACTCTCCATTTCTGTAGGAAACCTCTTGACTCTTTTGATTGTTTCCTTGGCAGTACAAAAGCTTTTTAGCTTTATGGCATCCCATTCATTGATTTTTTACTTTACTCAACATTATATCATGAAGAAAACATTTTTTTCAACAAGGGACAAAAGATTTGACAGCCTGATAAATGGTTAGTTGTAATCACTAATATATAAGAATGTGACAAAGGATATACCTGAAATTTTAGAAGCTGAAAGATGCCATATACATTTTATGAAAAGGAAATATAAAATTTTAAATACTTTGAACTATATTTGTTACAATAAAACTTTTAAAGAATATAAATGTCCTTAATAGGCAAAATATGAAGACCCATTTGCATTTGGTGGAAAATTTTGATAAGAGGAGAATCAGATAATAAAAATATCCATAAGATTCACTTTTGTTTTTTTAAACCTCCTTTTTAAAAAAGAATTCTATTTTTCATTATAGTTTGACATATTGAAGGGGTTTGTCGATACATTTCTGTATATGCAAATTTTTGTATTGAGTCCATCAACTATGATCAGTTCTCTTATTCTTTTTTTCTCCTCTCCAGGTTTATATACAGATTGTTAATGAGTACTCACTCTAAAAAACTGCCACTGTTTCAAATGGACCTCCCACTTAATTTTATTATATGATCAACATTTAGCCAGTAGCTTATTGTGTTTTTTAACCAGTAACCAATAATCCAAGCATCATTTATTTTAAAAGCCTTGCTATATTGATTTTGAAGCCACTTGACAAATTCTAATTTTATCGGATTTATGTTTTGCTATTCTGCTGCAGTGACAAATCTGTTCAAAATTTGGATGAAGTTCCCAATGCCTGGAAGAATACAGGTTTTGTAAATATTTTAATGAAGAAAAGGGAAAATTTTCTATCTTTATTTATTGCTCTTATTAAAATTATCTTGCACAATTTTTCTTTGTAAATAACATGGTTAAGTTGCCTTTTCTATATTTATGGTCAATTTCTTAAGAGCAGTACATGAACTGGCTTCAGAAGGTGATAAACCCAGCTTAAATCATCAACATGAGTGTGACAACGTGTCCTCCTGTCCTGTTGCTGATGGAGTCAATTACGGCAAGCTTGTTGGATGAAAAGCACACCAATGAATTATCTATGAGTCCAGGAAGTCAGAAGTCCAGAAAGAACCTCATGGCATAAAATTATGGTGCTTGAAGGATGTGCCCCTCCAGATGATCTGAGGAGAAATTCCTGTCTTCTGACTTCTAGAGGATGCCCACATTTCTGGCCTCATGCTCTCTTCCTCCATATTTCAAACCAGCAATGGCTAACTGATTCCCTACAACTCACATCTCTCTGATTTGGACTTTTCTGCCTCCCTCTTCTACAATAAAGGATGCTGTGGATACATTAGGCTCAACCAGATGAACCAGGATGATCTCTATTTTAGCATCAGATAAATAACAGTTTCAGTTCTGCCTACAACTTTCCTTCATTTTTTTTCTCTTCAGCCTAAATTGATCCCAGCATATCAGGATCCCAGCAAATCCAGCCTCAGTGACTTAGTGAGACACTAAGCAACTTATCAAGACCCTACATCAAAATTAAACAATAAAAAGCGTTGAGGATGAAGCTCAGTGGTTAAGTAACCCTAGGTTAAACCCCTGGAACAAAAAAAAATTTTTTTAATGTTCCAAAGAGGATAAGGATGCAAATAATGTTGCAAAGTCATCACTATACCCACCATGGCCAGTAACATAATTTTGCCCAAAGAGAGAAAAGTGGAAATAAGTTAAGTGGATCTTCTAGTAAAACATGTGTTTTCCTACTTTTTTAAAAAAGACAGATTCCTCAATAAAATGATGAATTTAAGGTGTACGAACACGCGCACACACGCATGTGCATGCGCAAAAAGAAAAAAAAGATACCACAAATGCACTCTATGATTTCTATGATTCCATATATATATAAATTTTAAAAGTAGCAGAATGTAACATGTGCTGGTCTTGTTGTGGATGAGAGTGTGATTGGAATTAGGCAGCCATTAGTCGACCTGGAGCTGAACATGTTCAATTTCTTGGTCTGGGTTCTCAATTCTTATAATATATTCCTTTCCTGAAAATTCACTGACTTTTATATGCTACTTTAAAATATATATAATATTTAATTGATATATAATGGTACTATATAGTTCTGTTTATGCTATTATAGATGTGTGCATACATGTAAATATGTATATTGTGCATATGACTTCTGAGTAATTTGGGCCTTATTGATTTTGGGATCAATTGCAAAGGTTACTATCCAAATGAATCACCAGGTCTTTTATTTATGGGTCATACTGTAAATATTCTACAACTTATCTGTATATAGTCAATCCACCTCCCACCACACATGTCTATACTTCACCCTCAATAGTGAGAACAGAAGGAGTTGACAAAGTCAATGGACAGGTGTCTTTGGAGTTGGACATGGACCTGTCCACAGTCCCAAGCTGTTTTGCTCATGAATCATGTGAATTTGGAAATGGTGAATGCTTTTTTGTCTGTGCTAGACAAAGTACCGTAGCTCTTAATGATGAAACACTCTTTGGAAAAGAATGATCAGTAGAGATCAAGTCCAGGGAGAAAGTTGCATCTTGAGCCAAAAGCCCCAGGGGAAGGGTAGTCAAGGCAGGTAAATAAGATGATCCCAGGGATACCAAACTACTTGCTGGCAAAATTCTTTCTGCTTTGATTTCCTTACTCATGGGAAACCAATTCTCAGACAATATGGTAACAATAGGATACTATATTGAGATTTATGAAAAGTCAAACTTTGAAGCCCTGGAAATAGTAAATATGTACCCTGGTCTCCTAACCCCCAGCTCAGCTCTGCCATGAATGAGGGACTGGACCCTTGAAGGACAACCATGACTGACTTCTCCACCTGCCCTTTATAAGGGCTGATTTGAAACTCTTCACCCAGGAAGGAAGGTGCAGGAGCTCAACACCACTGCAGCTGCTGAGGAAGAAGCAGGTAGGTGACCGCAGAGCTCATAGGATGAGCTTTATTGGCACACAGCTGACACTGCAGTGAGGAAAGGACACTCACTTGGAGCAATCTGTGCATTCAGCTCTTGTGTCTCTCTCAACTTCTCTCCACCTCTGCTTCCTCAAAGCTGCTTCTCTTCTCTGGAACCCAGTTACAAGGGTCTCACCTACCTTGTACAGACTGACCCTGTAGCCCTCAGCTTGTCTCAAGGTTCTTAGCTGTATTAGCAACCACAAGTACCTGCATTCTCTCCAGCTAAGATGCCCCATTCCTTTTTAAAAAAAATGAGTCACTGTTTTATTGACAAAATGAAATTATAATAACAATCATTGAGCACAGGTGATTTTCTCATTACTTAGACCTAGTAATAAGAAGAAAAGAATTTCAGGGTGCAATTGAATCAAAGGTTAGCATTCCTTTTTTTAAAAGTTTTCATGAGTATGTTATGGTTCCACATAATGTTCACATTCATTTTCACACAAGCAGCATGGAATATAATTTGTTCCATTGCAGTCCACAGTACTTCTTGTTTTCCTCTCCCCCTCCCTCCTGGTTCCCTTTCCTCTATTCTATCTGTCTTCCTACTAGTTATTTAATGTTTCTTAAATTGTACATTTATTATGCATATCTACAATGCTGTTTTTCTTGTTCTATATACCTTACCCATTCATTCTCTCACTTAGGAAGATGCCCTCTTAATCTGTGTATCAGTTCACGCAAATTCATTTATACATTTTCCATTGTTACATTACTGAACCTAATATTTGTCCCTCCCTTTCCAAATTTGTAAAATAGGGATAGCAGAAGATCCATTTCACATAGTTAAAATGAGGATTAAATTAATGAACATCACGTATAAAACAGTTTACTATTTGCTAAGCTATGATAAGTACCTCTTAATTTTTGTCCTTGAGTTACATTAGCACAGTGTCATTTATGTTATATAAAAAGTATCAGTGAGGACTAAATGAACTGAGTGTTATCAAACATAATGCAAGGACTTGATAAGTATAAATCCTTGAGAAAATTCACCTACTATTAATCTTATTTATTGAGTATTTATGATATTCCAGTTCCCTGTTCCAGTATCCTTAAAGGATACCATTTGAAATATTTGAAATCTATTTTCTAACAGATTCAACTGTGCATGGAATGCTCCTTTTTTCTCTTGTGCCCACTTTTTCTATTAATTTTTGCTTCTGGATAATTTGGCTTGCAGAAAGTTTACAAAGAAAATACCGAGAGTTCTCATCCAGTAGTGATAATATTTGGATTCACAAAGAAGCAATATTTGCAAAGCATTCTGAATGTACTGTTTGCCCCTGACCATGTGGTATGGCTGTTGCTTTTTACATCTTAGTTTTCTATGAACTGCTTCAGCATAATACCACTCCACTAATACAGGCTTGCAGCTACCAATCCATCACCTGCAGTCTGTTTTTCCTCTGAAAACCTTGAAATGCTGCCTGAAAGACTTGACTTCTTTTTCTCCTTGTTTTGCCCAGACTCAATCTTCCAAGGTTCTGATAAACAATTTATAATGATTGACTTGGTTTCCTTTTATAATTAAAGCAAAAATCTTCTGTTGCTCCTACCAAGGTATTTCTAGAGATGTGTTATGTTGTTTCCTTAATTCTACCCTTGTTTTTTTTATCTGTTATCCTCCATCAATTTTGAACTGTTATTGCCCCAGAAGTAAGTCCTATTCTGGTATAGTTACCTTCTTTTTTTAATTTTTTTTTATTTTTGAACAACCATACAAGTTTTTAACAAAATAATATCAAGTGAGTATAGATTCTGGATATTACAATTACCCCCAGGAGTGGCTCCCCCAATTACCCACCCTTATCCCTCCCTTCCCCTTCTCCCCGTATCTCTAAAAAAAGGATTATGTTGTATAGCTTTATATCTCACCTTCTTTTAACATGGAGTTATAAGTAATATCTTCTAAGGTTAAGCATTTTGCTACATCTGTGTTCATTTCTCTCTTTTTTAATTTGGTGTTCTTTTCTTCCTCGTTTCATCAATTTAATTGGGCTTCTGTCTCTTTTGTGAAATTTATATGTGAACACTAAAGAATTAGTTATGGGATTTATATTTCAGTTGCAGTCTTTTGCTTTGCCATGATCTTTATCCTCCCCTCTTTTTTGCCTTAGTTTTCCTGGTAATATTTTACTACCAACATATTATATTTTAAAGTTGTTTCCTGAGCAGAGAACAAGAGACTAGAAAATGAATCTTAAAATGAAGATTGGTGTTACCACTCAGAGAGGCCCTCTGATAGTACATTGGTGAATCTTGAATATAACGTTTCTTTTCATTGGTTCCCTTTAGCTTATACATGAGAGAATCCATTTTGACAGAATATAAAAGCTTGGGATACAGCTTGTTCTAACTCCGTCTCCAGTACCTCCCTGTTCTCTCCTTCCTCCCCTTCCTCTTCTCCTGGTCCTTCCCTCTCTTCTACTGATTTTTCCGCTATCTACTCATAGTTATTTTTATACTGCTTTTGTGGATTTTCAAGGTGGTGAGATTCTCTGTGGTCTTTTCATATGTGTATAACTTTTTCTTAAGTTAATAACATAGGTAGGTGTGACATTACAAAAAGCCGACATACTGATTTTATTTCTCCATCCCAGAAAAGCTCATCAAATAGCTGGTTATAAGAGTGTCTGAAATGTTACTTCTCTGTCTCATGATGAGATTTTGTGTGATGACTTTATTTTTAACAAGGACTTCATAATGAGTTAAGGGAAAAATGAATTCTATCATACATTTCACTTTAAGAGTGCAATGGAAGAATGAAAATCTTAAATACCCTTTGTATATTTCCTTTCATGAATCTTTAATACTCTATGCCTTTTCCAAGAAATGCATTGGTGCTTCTAATTTATCATTAAGACTTTTAAAATCTTAAGACACTAATGTTGACTAACCAGATCATTTTTGTATCCTAACTATCTGCATGTCACATTTTCTCTGCCCACATTTTCAAGGCATGGTTCAAGTCACTGATGCTTTCTTTTCTTCTCTGTACCAAAAATGTTTAATTCATAAAAGTGCTTCTATTTTAATAATGATTTAGGTCCCTGTACAAATTTATACGAGTTGTGTATTTATGATTTCTTTATTTAACTGCCTCATCTCTTATTTCAAATCACAGATTTGAAATTTATTCAAGAACGTACAGGTTGGATTTAACATTGTGTTTTCAAAATGAAAAATCATTACACACATTGATATCTTTACATAGCCTCTCTAAATAACCCAGAAAAACAATGTGAGGAATGGCATTAAAACTACATATTTACTGTGAACACTTCAATATGAAAGTGAGCATGTGACATATTATATGACAAAACTCTGTAGTTATTCCCTTAAAGAAATGAAGAAATTATACAATTTCCATATCTTGCATAAAACCTAAACAAGGATCTTGAATTCTAGAACATAACAATGAAAATAAAATGAGATAATGCTATGAATTAATATTAGTTAATAAAGGTAGAGTATTAGAAAACATCATAAAATTAATGAGAAAACTAGGAAAATCGCACGACACCTCAGCAATACAGAAAAACAAAAAGCTTTGTGAATATAACAGCAATAGTGGAGATATAATAGCAGAGAGACAATCATAACACCATTAAACCTAAAACACCATCAATATTATTAACTACTAATGAACCATCTGCTTTCCGTTAAAAGGAAATCACAGGAAAGTTTGCCCAAAGAAGAAATAAAATATGCAGAGGTTAATTCTGTTCTTAGAATGAGAATGTATGCACAGTATGATGTCAAATTCATCAATCTGAGGTAATTACTAATAAAATCCCAGTCATATTATTCTTATAACTGAGCTTAGTCATTCTTAAATTCATCTATGAGAATAATCTTGAAACAGGTATAAAATTATGACAGAAGTAATGCTAAATGGCGTGCCATACTCAACATTATGTTATGAAGACTCACATTTTTTTCAACAAGGGTCAAAAGATTTGACAGCCTGATAAATGATCAGTTGTAATCAATTATTTATGAGAATATGACAAAGTATGTACCTGAATTTTTAGAATTTGACAGATGCCAAACTCATCTTATAAAAAGGAAATAAAAATTTAAAATATTTTGAACTATATTTGTCACAATAAAGCTTATAAAGAATATAAATGTCCAGAACAGGCAAAATTTGAAGAGTCATTTACATTTGGTGAAAAAAAATTGATGAGGAGAATCAGATAATAGAAAATATCCATAAGGTTCACTTTTATATATTTTGAAGCCTCTTTTTTTTAAACAAAATGCTGTTTTTCATTGTATTTTTACATATTGAAGGGGTTTGTCATTATACTTCTGTATATGCAAATTTTCTCCATTTAGAACATTCTGGTTTGTTGGATTTACATAAAGAACATGGTAATTCAAAGGAAGTGGAAACAATGCTTAATAATAACAACATTGTTAATGTGTATTAGGAGAAGCACCACAGAAGGTCCAGGTATACATGTAGAAATTACAGAAAAGCAACACAATAAACCAGAGATCCCCCCCCCATAGAATCACAGATCTGCCTAGAGATAGGAAATTCTCATTCCTTGTGCATTTGGTAGAACACACCAGAGCAGCCACCAAGATGCTGGGGAAGGGAGGACAGCTTAGGGATGCAGGCAAGAACTAGAGCCATGGATCTCAAATGGATGTGAACATCAGAATTCTGAGAGGGCTTGTTGAAACACAGAATGCTGGCTGTGCACCCTAAATTGGAAGTCGAGATCATCCCGTTGGCCGGAAGTGAATATTTCTACCAAGTACCCAGGAGATGCCACTTTGGGAGGGACACTGGAGAGCCACTGACACAGGACCAGTTTTCCTCCAGCTGAAGTGAGTAACTGCAACTTGTCAGCAGAGACCTAATGATAAGGTAAAAATAAATGATCTCTTGAGTTCCTGAGGTTTCAATAACAGACACTGTGGTCACCCTGGGGAAGCCCTGTTGGCGCTGCATTTTGAGTTTCTTCTCTTCCTCCTAGGAAGACACATCAACCCCATGGAAAGAGGAAACCATACAGGAGCTGCCAACTTCATCCTCCTGGGATTCACACATGACTCTGAACTGCAGTCCCCTGTCTTTGGTCTGCTTCTTTCCATGTACCTGGTCACAGTCACAGGGAACTTGCTCATCACCCTGGCCATCCTCTCAGACTCCCACCTGCACACACCCATGTACTTCTTCCTCTCCAACCTGGCCCTGGCTGACATTGGTTTCACCTCCACCACCATCCCAAAGGCACTGAGGAACATCCAGACTCACAGCAAAGTCATCTCCTTTGCAGGCTGCGTCACACAGATGTACTTTTTCATTTTGTTTGGATGCCAGGACAACTTACTCCTGGCAGTGATGGCCTATGACCGCTTCATTGCTATCTGTCACCCCCTGCACTATGTGGCTATCATGAATCCACGGCTCTGTCTGTTGATGGCACTGGGGACCTGGTTGGTCAGTGTCCTGGGCACCCTCCCAGCGACCTTGACCATCTTGAGGCTGTCCTTTTGCACAAACATGGAAATCCCTCACTTTTGCTGTGATCTTCCTGAGATACTCAAGCTCGCCTGCTCTGACACGCTCATCAGTAACATAGTGGTGTATTCTCTGATCATGGTCCTAGTTGTTTTCCCTCTTACTGGCATCCTCTTCTCCTATTCTCAGATTTTCTCCTCCATCCTGAGGATCTCATCAGACACAGGCAAATACAAAGCCTTTTCCACCTGTGGGTCTCACCTCATGGTGGTCTCCTTGTTCTATGGAACTAGCCTTGGTGTCTACCTCAGTTCTGCAGCTGCATCATCCTCTAGGATGAGTCTGATGGCCTCAGTGATGTACACCATTGTCACACCCATGCTGAACCCCTTCATCTACAGTCTAAGGAACAGGGACATTAAGGTGGCTCTGCAGAGAGTCCTTAACATTATGGTGCCTCTCAAGGGAAGGTGTCATTGCATGCTCAAACTTGAAGTCCAGAAAGTTTAGCTTCCTTCATCCAATACTATGTCTTCCTTTACTTCATGTTTTAAAGCAACTCATTTTGCCTCTTCCTTTGTGGTTCTCTTGCTGTGTGAATTGTTCATAATGCTACACAATGGTCCATGCTTTTTACTATCAAAGCCATCATTTTAACTTTGCATGAACTCAACCAGGAATTTTCCCTGTTATCTGCAAAATTGAATTTGGATTTTCTATTTATTTCATATTCTTTATTGATATGGAATAATGGTAACTACTGATGAGGTTCAGGGGATACTTCAGCATGTGTGTATAAAGTGTAATGTTCAAATCAGGGTAATTAACTTTTTCATCTTATTAAATTTATCATTTGTTTATACTGGGAAGTTTTGAGCTCTTCTTCTTTAGTGTTTTATAAAATATATACTAAATTATTGTGAAATATTGCCCCTTCTTGCTGTAGAACAGGATAACGTATTTCTCTGGTGTACGTGTCTTTATCCTGTCTCTCTTCCCTGTTCTCTCACATACCCTAGTAACTTCTGGTGAACACTTTTCTACTCTCTACTTCTATGAAATCAGTGTTGGTAGCTGTGCACATGAGCAAGACATGCGGTTTTCCTCTCCTTGTACTTCTCCTATTTTGTACTGGTGATTAAACCCAGGTGTTCACACAGGATAGGCAGGTGCTCTACCCTGGAGCTACATCCCTTGTCCTTTATTTTGAGACCAGCTCTTCCTAGTTGGTCAGGCTGAACTTGAACATGAAACACTCCTGCCTCAGCATTCTGAGTAGATGTGTTTGCAGACATATGCCACCCTCCCTGGACCCATCCTGTGTTTGTAATGAATCTAACCTTACATATCAGATACATATGTTCGGTAGTCATGGGATGTATACCTACAGTGTTGTAGAAATATTGTCTGGAATCCTACTTTTCTGAGATGATATAAATAAAATTAACTCAATTATTTTCCAATCTATTGGGGAGTGGATGGTTGTGCAATTTTTTGTTTTGTGTCAGGCATTTGAACCCAGGTGCAATAATCACTGAGACACACTCTTAGTCCAATTACTTTTTATTTTGAGACAGTATCTTGCTATGTTGCTCAGGACCTCACCATGTTGCTGAAGCTGACTTTGAACTCGTGATCCTCCTGACTCAGCCTCCTGAGCCCCTGGGATTACAGATGTATGACACTCCACCTAAATAAGTTCTGCTCTTTTCTAGCAATGAAGGTCACAGGAGACCTGCATGAAGTCTTACTAAGGGTAGAAACCACAGTGACCTAATGACCTGCCTTTGGTTCTGCCTCTTTGTTTGTTTGTTTGTTTGGAATGTTTTCATGCAGTTGCAGAGGTTTCAATATGTTGTTTCTTCATTCTCATTCTCTCCCAAGAATTTCTTGATTTCTACTCTCATGTCTTCTTGGATCCATTCTTCATTTAATACCCAATCTCCATGTATGTGTGTTTTCTGTTATAATTTTTGCTGTTAATTGGTAGGGCCATGGCATCATGGTCTGATACGATACATGAAATAATATCTATTTTTTTATCTTTGCTGGGATTTCCATTTTGAACTAGAATATGGTCTATTTTAGAGAAAGAGCCATGCCCTGCTGAGAAAAGGGTGTATTCAGCAATTTGGGGGTAGAATATTCTAAAGAAATCTGTTAAGTCCATTTCATTTATGGAGTTGTTTAGGCTGGAGATCTCTTTATTGTTTTCTGCTTTGGTGATAAAAGAGTGCTGAAGTCTCCCAGTATTCTTGTGTTGAGGTCAAGTGGTTTTATGTCATGGACAAATTTATTCACATATTTGGTAGCATTGTTGATTGAAGAAAATATATTAAATATGGTTATATGTTCCTGTTGTATTTTTCCCTTTACTAAGATGCAGTGGCCTTCTTTATTTCTTCTGAATAGTTTATGCTTGAAATCTACTTAGTCAGATATAAGTATTGCAACACCACCTTGCTTTTTTAGGCTGTTTACATGGTAGATTTTTTCCATCCTTTTACCCTCAATCTGTGGATATAATAGTCTCTAAGGTGGGTTTCTTGTAAGCAGCATATTGTTGGATTTTGTTTTTTGATCCAATCTGCTAGTCTGTGTCTTTTGATTGGTGCATTGAGATCATTCACATTCAGTGTTAGAATAGTTGTGTGGTTGTCATTCATAGCCATCATTTTTTATTAGGAAGTACTGTGCTTCCTTGTTTGTCAATTGATAGCATGTATCTTTACTGAATTTCATCTATTTGTGGGGTTTGAGGAGTATTTCCTTCTTCTTTTACCTGGAGTTTATCTTTGAGGATTCTTTGTAGTGCTGGTTTTCTGCTCATGAATGCTGCAAATTTGATCTTATTATGAAAAGTTCTTTATTCCCTCTCAAATTTGAAGCTAAGTTTTTCTCGGTATAGTATCTGGCTGAATGTTGTGGTGATTCAGACATTGAAAGATCTCCTTCCAAGATTTTCTTGCTTCAAGAGTCTGAAAAGTCAGAGGTGATCCTTATTGGTTTGTCTCTGAATGTGATGTGGTGTTTCTCCCTTGCAGATTGTAATATTCTTTCCTTGATTTCCCTATTGTACATTTTGAATATGATGTGCTTGGTGAACTTCTCATTTGATTGGGCCTATTGGATGTCCTATAAACTTCCTGGATGAGCATATCAGACTATTTTTAGATGAGAAAAATTTTCTTGAACAATTTCTTTGAGTATGTTCCTTATACTATTCATTTGTATTTTGATTTCTTCTTGTATCCCAATTACTCTTAAATTGTTTCTTCTAATTTAATCCCAGACATTTTAAAAATTCTGACTGTGTTCTGTGAGGTTTTTTTTCTACATTGTCATCTGCGTGCTCAAGTTAGAGAAGAGGTTGTAATATGTCTGCTTACTATTATGACATACTTAATCAACTACAATCATTTATTCATAAGAATGCAGAAAAGGAAATATGTGAGTTCCTAAAAACTGACAAACCATTTACAGATTGTCCTAAGAAAACAAAATAAAAACTCATAATCCAAAATGCATTTACAATAACAAAAAATGTACAAAGGAAATATCCTAAATGGGCATGCTTTAAAACCAATGTTGAAAAAAAAAAGACAAGGCCCTGAGTTCAGTCCTTCCTCAGCCCTGAAAAAAAAAAGCAATGGTAAATGTTATGATAACCTAAGAATCTGATTATGGAAAAAGTACATAAGATTTGTTTTATATTTAGAAACTCCAAAATTTCTATATTTGAAAATTCCATGTTTGCTGAATTTATGTAGGAAAAATGGTAATTAGAAAGAAATATAGAAAATGATTATTAATAACATTGGTTATTAATATTTTAGCAGGACCACCCAGCATCCAAAATACATATCACTTAAAAATTGCAGAAAAGCACACAATAAAACAAAGAGCTTCCCAAAACTTGATAGATCTGCCTAGAATTGGGGAATTGTCATTCCCACAGGCAGATTGCAGCCACCAGGGATGCTGAAGAAGGAAGTACTGCTTAGGGATGCAGGAAAGCAGTGGAAGCATCATTCTAAAATGTGCATGAACACCAGAATCTGGAGAGGACTTATTAAGAACAGATTGATGTTGCACTCTTGATCACCAAGGTCAGGTGTTGCTGCAGGGTCTGAAGAAGACTATGATGTGATTGTTCCAGAGAGTTGCATTTGAGAACCATTAACCTAGATCAAATTTTGTTCAGGTTGCAATGGAAACTATAACTAGTCAGCAGAGATGTATTTGACTAGTCAAAATGGATTATTTCTTCTTAATATACATTTAATATATATTTTATTGATGCCTTATTATTATACATAGTAGTTGAATTCATAGTAACATTAAAATGAATTTTCACTTGAGTTCCCATGGTTTGAATAGAACATACAATGCTCATCATGGGATATTCCTACTGGAAGGGAATTTAGTGCCCTTTTTTACTCTCCTTTTGATCAAACCCAGAGCCCCATGGAAAGAGGAATCCATACAGGAGCTGCCAACTTCATCATTGTGGGATTCACAGATGACTCTGACCTGCAATACCCCTCTTTGCCCTGCTTCTGTTCATGTACGTGGTCACTCTCACAGGGAACCTGTTCATTATCCAAACCATCCTCTCAAACTCCCACCTACACGTGCCCATGCACTTCTTCCA
Organism: Aplodontia rufa; assembly: GCA_004027875.1. Taxonomy (NCBI): domain Eukaryota; kingdom Metazoa; phylum Chordata; class Mammalia; order Rodentia; family Aplodontiidae; genus Aplodontia; species Aplodontia rufa. The sequence goes on along the minus strand of PVKS010043741.1, from coordinate 840 downwards.
CTCCAACCTAACCCCGGCTAATGTTGGTTTCATTTATACCACCATCCCAAAGGCACCAAGGAGTTTCCAGACTCACAGGAAAGGCCTCTCCTTTGCAGGCTGCATTGTGTTCACATGCCAGACATTTACTCATGACAGTGAAGGCCTATGACCATTTTGTGGCCATCTGTCGCCGCCTGCACTATGTGGTCATCAGGAACCCACAGCTCTGTCTGCTTATGGCTTGTTGCCCTGATTGGTCAGTGTTCCGGTTCTCTGCCAGAGGTTATGACTATTTTGAGGCTATCCTTTTGCACAAACGTGGAAATCTCTCACATCTTTTGTGAGCATCCTGAAGTCATGAAGTTTGCCTACTCTGATACCCTCATTTACCCTCATAAAATTATTTTCTGTGACCATCATCCTAGATGATTTCCCTCTTACTGGCATCCTTTATCCTATTCTCAGATGTTCTCCCCTATCCTGAGTATGTCATGAGTTCAGGGCAAATACAAAGCTTTTTCCACTTGAGGGTTTCACATCTTGTTGGTCTTCTAGTTCTACTAAACTGACTTTAGTGTCTACCTCAGTTCTGCAGCCACACCATCCTCTAGGATGAGTCTGATGGCTTCAGTGATGCATACCATGGTCAACCCCATGCTCAACCCTTTCATCTATAGTCGGAAGAACAGGTACATCAAGGTGGCCCTTCAGTGACTCCTCTTCAAGGCAATACCTCTCAGTGGAGACCATTACATAACTTTTCTTTTTTTATATAATATTATTTTTTATTTTTGAACAACCATACAAGTTTTAAACAAAATAATATCAAATGTGTATAGATTCTGGATATTACAATTA
>PVKS010043740.1:0-14706 GCA_004027875.1 Aplodontia rufa | reverse complement strand
GTTGTAATTGGGGGCATAAATGTTGATTATCGTTATATCTTCTTGATGGACTGTCCCTTTTAGTATGATAAAGTGACCCTCTTTGTCTTTTCTGACTAGTTTTAGTTGGAAATTAGTTTTGTCAGAAATTAGAATTGCTACACTGGCTTGCTTTTTTGGGCCGCAGGCCTGGTAGACATTTTGCCATCCTTTCACTTTCAGCCTGTGTCTATTTTTGAGTGTCAAGTGTGTCTCTTGCAGGCAACTTATTGCTGGATTTTGTGTTTTGATCCAGTGGGTCAGTCTGTGTCTTTTAATTGGGGCATTGAGTCCATTCACACTCAAGGTTAGAATATATACGGGAGGCTGAGTCTCAGACTTTGTAACATTTACAGAGTTTTGAGTCATCTTGGAAGTTAATTTGTGTATAATATGATTATTGACTTGCCCTTGTTTAAGGATTTAGGGTGTCCTTGGCATTTTCTTCTGAATGGAGTACATCCTTGAGAATTTTCCGTAGTGCAGGAGTGTGTTCATGTATCTTGCTAGTTTGAATTTTCGTTGAAGTATTTAATTTCCCCAACACATTTGAAGCTGAGTTTTACAGGGTATTATCTTTGGGTGGAAGTTGTTATTTTTCAACACTTGAAAGAGATTGTTCCAAGCTCTTCTGGCCTTCATCGTTTGCTCTGAAAAATCCATGGTGATCCGAATCAGTTTGCCTCTGAATGTGATTTAGGGCTTTTCTCTAGCTGTTTTTAGAATTCTGTCTTTAATTTCTCTGTTATTCATTTTGTATATGATATGTCTTGGTGAGTTTCTCCTTTGATTAGGCCTATTTGGTGTTCTATAAGCATCTTGGATGTGGTATTCTGGATCAATTATAAGATGAGGGAAGAAGTTCTCACTTATGATTTCGCCTGAAAGGTTCTTGATGCCTCTTGTTTGCTGTTCGGAGTTTTCCTCCAGGCAAATGATTCTTAGATTATTACGCCTCATCTCATCAAATATTATTCATCTGTCTTCCAGTTGCCATCTTGATTCGTCCCTGTTTCCAGTCTTCTTGAATCTAGGTGTGGACATTGAGACATGGGGGAGGTACTCCAATAACACATCTGGGTAAAACTCAATAAGGAGGCCTATTTTTTTTTCTTTTCTTTCCTTTTTTTTTTTTTTGTTCTTGAAAACCCTTTTGTAAGTCAAAGAATGTGGACAAGGCCTTTTGAGTTGCATGGCCGTATTGACATAAGCCAGGTATCTAACAAAATATTCTGTGTTGATGTTATTAAACTGATGAATCAAAGTTGATAACCACCGGTCCCCCTCCGTCATCCCAGACTTCAGTGTGACAAAAATAAACCCTTTTGTTTATGTTGCTATAACTCTGTCACTGATGAGGGAGGGGAGATCCATAAATTATGTTTCCTTGTCATAGCATGCGGGGTGCTTCAGAAGTTTCTGATTTAGCTTTAAAGATTACATGTCCATTAACATTTTTTTCATTACCTAATGCCAATGATTGATTATATATATATATATGCATATATATATATATATGCATATATATATATATACACACACACATACACACACACACAACTAAATAGATACTCTTTTTGTTATTGTTTTTTGTATATTGATAAAAAGTTAAGGGGGATAAAAATAGTAAATACCTTCAGTAGTAAATAAGCTCTGTGAACCCAGTGAATTGAACAGCCATTTAGATACTTGTGAGGAGCAAGCAGACAGTGTTGCAGTATATCAAACATTTCAGTGTTTTAATGTGTTTATACTTTTTAAATAAACTGAAAATGCACAGACAACCAGATGTCTTGTGTTATGTACACTCAGCTTTAACCAGCTGCTGAAACAATTTTTTATGATTTAATATTCTTGGAACTCCATCCTACAAGAAAGTTTGTCTTGGTTACAGTTTCCATGTGAAACCAAGCTACTCTTTAAATGTTTCATTTACTATAACCATGATGTCGTACTATAGATGTGCTTATGATTTAAGGAGGAATGTTAATATGTAAAAACTGGGAATACAGTCACACCTAAACATCATCAAGTTCACCACAAAGTTTTCACATTTAACACTGGTATATCTGTGCTGAATTAGCAGGTGAATAGTGAAGAATCTAATTTTAGTAGTCTTGGAGAGTAATTCAAAACTAGCTTAAATGTTTCTCATGAGGCTCTGTTAAATCATTCTATTAAAATTTGGAGGAAAGGGATTACCGAAGGATATACCTACATATACTGTGTATATATATATAACATATATTTATTTAGAGGTCTATAAACTACACATTAAATGATACATTATTACTAAGAGAATAGGGTCAATTGTAGTACTGCAGGTTAGATAAACTCCGAGAAGTTCATTGCAATGAACTTTGGCAAGGTTCATTTGCAGAGATTGACTTTTAAGTAATTAGTGGCTATTGCTTCACAGACACTTTGGATTTCTTGATAAAATGTTAACTTTTATGTGCCTACTGTGCACAGACCCTGGATTCAATCCTGGACACTAAAAAAAAAAAAAAAACTTACAAATGAGAAATATTACTATGTCTTTAATTCATTAACTTAAAACAAGCTGACACTATTAACAGAATGTAATATATGATAACAGTTTTTAGTTTCTCTTTATATTTGTCTTTTAGAATTTCCTTCTTGGCATGGCATTGGTATTGCTAAATTTTGGTCTTAATCCTTTGAACCCCTCACTTATTTTAAACTTATGTTCCATTTACAGTACCATCAGGTTTCCTATCCGATGATAAGCCAAAGGAACATGTTTGTTTTCCCCTCTGTGTTCGTTGATTTTGCCCTTGGCCAACACTTAACACCGGTTTCATGAAGGCTTTTGTCTTTATCCAAGTGTTCCACTTTGCCCTAGCAGAGCTGTAGAAGGTCAAGGCGCCTTTCTTTTTCTCTTCACATGAATTTAATAACTTGCTCCAACAGTAGTTTGTTCTAGGACATTTCCAGACCAGATGGTGGAAAGTTCTTGGGGTGATATGGCAGCCAGAGTAACACTTCGCTTTCTAAAGTTGACTTTGTTTTGGTGATTATGTAATGAAAATCTTCTGAAGATTATACAAGGACATTAAAACAAGAAAGATCTGTTGGCCTAATATATTTTTCATCTTTTGAAAACCACCACACGCAACATGGTAGGATTTTGGTTTCTTTCAAGTATTGGCTTCTCTGGCTCATTTCTCTGATTATTTGGCACTTAAGATAGCCAAATTCATATTTAAAATTTTATTTCACAGGAATCTAATATTACCTTGAGTTCATTTTTTTTGTTTTCCATTGTAGTAAGTTATGGCAGGAAAAGACATGAGATACCATCTTCCTCGATGTGCTTATTTACAAATAAGAAAAACCAAGACCCAGAGAAGTCATTTATCAAGGTTAACAGAGTTAATAAAGAACTGAGAAATACCCAGCTTTCCTAATTTTAAGTCAGTGACTCCTAAACATACCATGATGTGACTTGTTTTTCATTTGCTCTTATTTCAATATATCATCGGATTTTAATAGATAAAAGTTGTTTTTAAGATTTTGTGGCAATCTCTTTTTAACTCGTGAGTGATTTTTATATAGTTGATACATTTGTATGGTTCAGAACCCCATCACATAAAAAAGTATACTTGAATGGTTTCCTCTTATCCTTTTTGCCCATCTTCCCAGCCCTCCACTTTGCCTTTATAATTAACTACAGTTCTTAGTTTTTTTATGTACCTTTCTTGAAAAGTTACACTCATTTATACCCCCACACAATTATGAATATAGATTTTTAGTTCACTCTTTTTTTCACACAAAGGTAGGAAATGCTACGTCATTTTTTGGTTCCGTGGATTGAACCCAGGGGTGCTCAACTACTGAGCCTCATCCTCAGCCCTTTTCTTCTTATTATTATTTTGAAGTCTTGCTAACTTGCTTAGGGCCTCAGTAAGTTGCTGAGGCTGGTCTTGAATTTGGAATCCTACTGCCTGAGCCTCCTGTGTTGCTGGGATCACAGCTGTGCACTGTGACTCCTTACATAATTGTTTTTGACTTTGCTCTTTTTTTTTTTTTTTTTAAGCAATCTATCCTGGCAGTGTTTGTAAGCCAGTAGTGGAAGGCTTTTCTTTTTTGGTTTTTAAAATAAGAACTTTTTTGAGATATAATTAAAATACCCCCAAATTTACCTTTTCAAAAGAAACAACTCAGTGGTTTTAAGTATATTCGCATAATTTTGAAAGCCTCAGCACTAATTCAAGAGCATTTTATTACCTCTGGGAGAAATCCATGACCATTAGCAGTCATTCCTCAATTATCCCTGTGGATACCTCCCTCCCCCACTTTGCTTCTAGTAACAATCTGCTTTCTGTTCCTATAGATTTTCCCATTCTGGACATTCTGTATTAATGAAATGATATTGGCCCTTTTTCTGTCTGGCTTTTAGAAATAATTGGTATGATGTGTTCAGAATTTATCTGTGTTGTTGGCATATACCAGGACTTTTAGCCCTTTTTTTTTTTAATTGCTGAAAAGTATTCCATTGTATGTCTGTAACACAGTTTGTTTAAACATTCATCAGTTGCTAGATATTTGGTTTGTTTCTACTTTCTGGACATTATAAATAATGCTGCTATAAAATTCATGTTCAGGATTTTGTGTGGATATGTTTTCATTTCTCTTGAGTATATATCTAGGAATGGAATTGCTAGATCCTCTGGCATTCTATGTTTAACTTTCTGGTAACTGCCAGATTTTTCCACAGTGGTTTTACCATTTTACATTCCCACCATCCATGTATGAGGGTTATAATTTCTCTGTATTCCTTATAATTGTTCTTTAAAAACTGCATAAATATCCTGTTATATCTCACTTTGAATGTATTTAATCATTCCCTTCCTGATGGACATTAAGATTATTATTTTTTTTTTTGCTCATATTCTTTGCTCATTTTTATATTGGCACCTCTCTTCTATGTTTCTAGGATCCTTTAAAAGCAAAATTAACACTTTGTGGGGCTGGAGCGGTGGCTCAGTGGTTTCGGTGCTTGCCTGGCAAGCATGAGGACCCAGGTTCAAACCCCAGCACCATGTACACAACTAAGTGTTGGAGCAACTAAGACCATGTGAAAAACTAAATAAAAGTTGTTTCTTTCTCTGTCTCTCTCACTGTTCCTCTCTCTTAAAAAAAAAAAAAAAACTTAAAAAATTAACACTTTGTGACATGAATTTAAAGTATATTATTTCTCAGTTTGTCTCTTGACTTGCCTTTTTTGCTTGTAGTATATATTTTTGTTTTTGCCATGATGAATAATTTAAAAACAATTTTAACAATTTTAGCGTATTAGTCTTTGACAGCTCTTAAGGCCTTCAGGATCTATAAACTCTTGTTACTTTTCTGTCCTTATCTCTTAAATATTTTAGGCATGTTCCTATTTCAGAGCTTTTGCTTGTGCTGGTCTCTCTATCTAGAAGATTCTAAATTTTTTTTTTTTTAAAGGTAGAGGGACAGAGAGAGAGACAAAGGCAGAATCAATTTTATTTAGTTTTTCATGTGGCTTTCGCTGCTCTAAGACTTTGTTGTGTACATGGTGCTGGGGCTTGAACTTGTGTACTTGCACTTGCCGGGCAAGCCCCATAACCGCTGAGCCACCCACCGCTCTAGCCCCAGAAGACTCTAATCTTGCCTCCTTCCTTATTTCTTTCATGTCTTTGCTCAAATGTCAACATCTTATTTTGCGTTTCCTATTTAAAATCATAACATTCCCGTGATAGATCATTAGTAGTTTCTAAAATTCTTTATCTTTTTTAAGAAGAAAGATAAAAAATATAAGATTTATATTAGAAACAAATACAAATATTTTATTTAGATATAAATATGTCTTACTTTTTTTTTCTTTCTTTCTTTCTTTTTTTTGTTTCTTTTTTTTCTGTACTGAGGATTGAACCCAGGGTCACTTAACCACTGTGCCATATCCCTAGCACTTTCTTAAAAAAATTTTTTTTTAAATTTTGAGACAGGGTCTCGCTAAGTTGCTTCGGCTGACTTTGAACTTGCTGTCCTCCTGTCTCAGCCTCCCAAGTCATGGGATTATAGGTATGCACCACTGTGCTGAACAAGTCTTTTTTTATTCATAATTACTGGTAGGTGAACATGTATGATCTCCTGGTTTTTGGCTTATAGTTATTGCCTGATTTGGAAATAATCAAGACTAACAGACACCTTGGGCGGTGTCACTAAGCTTTATATTGAGTAAAATTTTGGGTGCTAAAATATGTATTTGCTTTTTATGGTTATTACAAATTAGGTATCTGTGAGTGTTAGAATGATGCTTTTTCTTATGCTAGAATAGTATTTTTAGGTGTAATATCTGTCAAGTAGTGTTTAAATGCTTTTAATGACTAAATACTTTTAAATAAAACTGAGTTTGTGACTCTGGTTCTGTTAGTAGCAAAAAAATTTAGCTCATAGCTTTGATCATGGATAGCTCATATTAGAGTATTTTTTTCCAGTTGTTTATAATGAAATGAAAGACTAATAATAAATATAACCCCAGGCCATTTTTCATAATTTTTTCTGGGAATTTCCTAATAGAGACATCTGGTTTCTCCCTTTTTTTGTATCCTTAGCATTTTAGAAATTTAAAATAAAAGTAATAAAAGTTGTTATTTATAATCTCATCTCCCAGGATTGCTGTTTTGATTTTGTTTTTATTTTTTGCACATTAACTTCTGCATGTATTTACATTTATGGGCACATCTGATAACATAGGCATAGACTACTGCCTTTGCTTAACATATCATGAAGGAAATGCTCCAGTAAAGTGTCAAAAATATGGGATAACCAGGCAAATTGGCTTCCCAGTGACTCAGGAGGCTGAGGCAGGAAGATCTCAAGTTTGAGGACAGCTGCCTGAAAGTAATAAATAAATAAATAAATAATTGATTAAAAAAAAAAAAAAAGGACTGGAGAAGTAGCTCAATGGCAAAGTATTCCTGTGTTCAATCTCAAGTAAATCCGCCTCCCCAAAAGGAGACATTTCAGAAAATGAGTAGTTATGTTACATATCAGAAAAAGTTTGTAAATCATATGTGTGATAGTTTATTAGGTTTTTGACAAGACTTTATTCCTGCATATATCAAGGTGTGTTACAACTTACAATATATTAAGCAAATAACCTGTTTGAAAGACAGAGAAAAGACTTAAAATTTATACTTCACATGATAGATATGTGATGGCTAGCAAGCACATTAAAAGATATTTAATATCACCGGAAAATGCAAATTAAAGTGATAACGATACTGTTACATACCTTCTAGAATAGCTAAAACTAAGATTGACAATACTGAATATTGGTGAAAATGTGAAGCAGCTAGAACTTTCAGAAACTGTTGTAGAAGAAGCCAATTAGAAAAGGGTACAAAGGCAAAACTATGGATCAGTGAAAAGATGTGTTGTCCTGGGGGTTTTTGGGGAGGGTACGGAGGGAGGGATAAGTATGTGGAGCACAAGGGATTTTTAGGGCAGTGAAACTGCTCTGAATGATACTGTAACATGGATACATGTTGTTATACATTTGTCAAAACAGAATATACACACCAAGAGGGAATCCTGTTGTAGACTGTGGACTTCCGGTGATAGCAGTGTCAGTGTTGGTTCATTGATCATAACAAATGGACATTGTGGTGGGGGAGACTATGCATGTGTAGATGTGTGGGATTATGTGGGAACTCTATGCTTTCCATCAATTTTCTCTGAACATAAAACTACTCCAAAATATAAAATTTATATCAAAAAATTGTTATTAGAATGTAAAATGGTACAAGCACTTTGGGAAAAGGTTAGATAATTTCTTATGAAGTCAGATATTCAGCTCTCTTCTAATCCTAAACTTCACTTTCAAGTATTGCCTAAGAGAAATAAAAATATGTTGTTGCAAATGACTTGTGTGCAAAGCTTATAAAGCTTTGTTTATAGAAGCTCTAAGTTGGAAACAACCCAAATGCTCATCAGCATTATTTGTCTTTATTTTATTGGTAATTTCTTGTGATTTAGTGTCCGTGTCCCTAAATCTCTCTTCATCTGGATCTAATCTGAGTTTATCTTCTTTTTCCTTTTATTTTTTAAAAATGAATTAAAATTTAAATTTGGCTATTATGTTTTTCAGTTCTCAAAAGTTTTTCTGGTACTTATTTTATTTAGATCTGTTTTATTATTCTATATAATTTATAGGTCTTCGAGACATTTTTTGATGTGAAAAATTTGACTTTTATCCCTTGAGTATAGTAAGTACAGTTGTGTTTGTTATCATCATTATTGAGAGGATTTTGATTGTTTTATGATTGTATGGTAATTCTTCTTCACGCACTATTTTCTCTTTATCTGCCTAAGTTTTATTACTTCTTAGTCTTTGTAAAGTTGTAGAGAAATAGTTTGATGGTTAGGATGATTTTCATCTTGCTTCAGAGAGCATTATCTCTTGTTTTGCTGAGTACTTTGCATTCATTTTCAGGGCTGAAGTTTTCTGGCTACCTAGATAACTTAAAGCTGGGGTATGCAGTCCTGGGAGAGTTGATTTACTACTTCTCTCCCTGACTCCCCAGTAAGGATACCTTTGAGAATCTTAACCTTTTCTGTGTGTGAATTACCAGGGCTTGCACCCTTGTACTCCAGCCTTTTGTCCCTTAGGTCCTCAAACCATGTCAAAACACTGATTCCCAGCCAGCTCCCACAGATCAGCAAACATGCCTGTGCCAAGCATTTCCGGATGTTAGACCTGCTCTTTGGGTTTTTCCTATGCCTTCCATCTTCCCTTACAGTCTTTCCATCTTTTGTTAGCTCTTTGATGCTTTTAGGATGCTATCCCTGCTTCTCCCAAGGATTTTTGGTGACTTCATTAGAAGGTTTTTCTGAATTCCTTATCCATTACTGTTAGAAAAGGGAGTAATACAAACTCTTATATTCTCTTTAAATATTATGTGTGGTTCTATAAGTAAATCCAGTATATAGCTGGTTTTATAATATTTTCTAATATTTCTGAATTTTTTAATCAGCATTTTTTGACTTGTACAATATAGACTACAGAATATACAAATATTTTAGTAGTATTGTTCAGAATACGTTATAGGAACATCGTTAACCTACTTACTGAGTCAAAAGAGTTTTCTGGAGGAGGTGAAAAAGCTAATCCATAGTTGTAAATGATAAACCTGACAGCTCAGCAATTTCGGGGCAGATGGGGAAGCTGGAGCTGTTATACAAACTTGGGAGGTGTTGTGGGGACATGGTAACTAGGAAGCACCAATTGATAGGCAGTTACTGCTTTTTATCCAGTATGTCTTTAAGCTGTATTTATTTATTTCTTTCTTTTTTAAGAGAGAGTGAGAGAAAGAGAGAATCTCTATTTATTTTCCATCTGGCCCATGTTCTCCAACACCCAGTTGTGTACATGGTGCTGGAGCTCGAGCTCGAGACCTCATGCCTGCCCACCAAGTGCTCTAGCCACTGAGCAACTGCTCCAGCCCCTAAGCTGTATTTCTTTAATGGCTATTTGAGAGATTTTTCTATTTATATCATTTGTTTTTCCAAGAGGGACAGAACTCAAAGTTGGTTTTCTTATTTTGAAGCTGAGTTTTTAAAAACATCAGTCATTTTCAGTACCATTTGTGATAGAAAATGGATTAAATGAGGGTATAGGCTGCTTTGCCTAAGTCTTGCTTCAAATAAATGTTGAGTAATATTTTTGCTGTTGCTACTACTTCTGTTACTGTGGCCCCAGGAGTCTAATGAATTTTTATGCATATTGCTGAATTTGTTTGGAAACTGAAAGTTTCAGATATTTTTTGCCATATAAAAATTGTGCGCAGTGGATGAATGTTTTTGTTTTGGTAATCCAAAATAATATTGTTTTTTTCTCTGTACTTTTAAGCATATTAAGATTATTAGGCAAATTATAAGTACATACTTCTTGTCTGCTCCAGTCTTAGGTACTATAGAAATAATCCTGAACATGACAAATTCTAATTATGGGATAGACACTAAACAAAGTCATACATAATGTGATGTCAGGATATAATAAAGTCAGTGAAAACATATGGTAGTATACTAGCCAAGATTGTAAAGGAGAGCTTTTTATAAAGAGGATATTTAAATAGAAACTAAAAGGAAGTTAGAGAAAGTCCTGTTGCTGTCTGATGGGAAAGCATTCTAAGCAGAGGGAACAGCAGATGCTAAGTCCTGAGGTAGATGCATGCTTAGCATATCCAGATTCCACTAGGTAGGTCTGTCAAGAATGAGCAAAGGTGGAAGGCATTTGATAGGAGAGGGAATCAGAAGTCCCAGAGTCGTAGAGACTACTGAATGGTCATTATCCTTATTTAAATATTTTCATTGTGTGGTTTAAATTTTCTTTTGCTCTGTACCTATAAACACTATTTGTAGGCAAAGACATTTGGAAATTATGTTCTTGATATCTTTTGGGCGAAAAGATTCTGTTATAGTGATTTGTAATACTTATTCCTTTGTTATTATTTGAAGTTTTGGGTACTTAAATTATTTTCTCTATGAAACTAGTTTATTGAAACCTATTTTATTCTATTTGAATGTTATATTTTATTACCCACACTTCCTCACCTAATCTGGAAGATTAGTATAGCTAATATGTTTATGCTGACTGGTAGGCAGATTTTTGGTTCTTGTTGGACTAAGCATTTAAATCTGATTCACACTGGGTGCTAGTGGTAGGCAAAGTAATGTCCTTTTGCTTAATCACAAAGGTATTCATGCTCTTGTCCCTGGAGCCTATGAGTAATATACCTTAACCTATCAAAAGTGATGGCAAAGTTGTGATTAAAGACTTTCTACTTTTTTTGTTGTTGTTTGATTTGGTACTGCGGATTGAACCCAGTGGCACTTAACCACTGAGTTACATCCCAGCCTATTTTATTTTATTGTATTAATTTGGAGACAGAGTCTCACTAAGTTGCTCAGGACCTTACCAAGTAGCCAAGTCTGGCTTTGAACTTGCCATCCTGCTGCCTCAGCCTCCTGAGCTGCTGGGGTTACAGGCATGTGTCTCCATGCCCTGCTAAAACTAAAGACCTTCTGTTGGGAAGATTGCCCTCCATTATCCCAGTGGACCCAGTGTAAGTACATGAGTCTTTAAAGTTAGACAAGGAAAGCAGAAGAATAGGACCGAGATGAGACATGCATTATTCAAAGCTGTTGGTAGCTTTGAAGATGGAAGAAGAGGTCCATGACCCAAAGAATATAATGGTGTCTAGAATCTGGAAAGTGCCCTCATTTTATAGCCAGCAAGAAAATGGGAACCTGGGTTCTACACCTATTAGGAACTGAATCTTGCCACCAACCCAATGAGCAGGAAATTGATTCTTCCTTAGGGCTTCCAACAACTTGATTTTGGCCCTATGAGACAAGTGCCGGACTTCTAATCTCTAGAACTATATGGTAACTAATTTGTACTGTTGAAAGCTGCTGTTTGTGAAGATTTGTTAATGGCAATAATATATATAAAACTAATACAGCTTGGATGAAACACATGCTGCGTCTCAAGCAGAAAGCTTCAGTAGGTTATATTTGTATAGAATTTTCCATGGTTCATTTATTCCAGCTAATATTTGTTAACTACTAGGAATTATGGTAGTTTCTTATTGTAATAGATGATCCTCTCTTTAACAAACTCATGGTCTAAAGTCACTTCAGAAATGGTCATTTTTTAAATTTTATGTTTTTAAACATAGAAAATTATAAGCATATAAATACAGAAGAAAAAATAAAGCTCTATATGCTTATCACTCATCTTCAATAATTATCAACTCAGGGACATTCTTGTTTCCACAGCCACCCTCCCCCTATCTCTCAGATGATGAAGATGATGATTTACCAGGGATTGAACCCAGGGGCGCTTAACTCCTGAGCCACATCCCCAGCCCTTTTAATTTTTTTATTTTGAGGGTCTCGCTAAATTGCTTAGGGCTTCACCAAGTTGCTGAGGCTGGCTTTGACTTGTGTTCTCCTGCCTCAAGCTTCCTGAGCTGCTGGGATTACAGGTGTAAGCCACCATGCCCAGCACTTGGATTATTTTAATGAAAACTTGAGACACCATCTATCTGAGCAGTTTTATGTGAAACCTTGCTGTTTCAGTTATCTCATGTTCCCAAGTGACCCAAGAAAAATACTGATCTTGTTTTTATTTTGTCATCTTTATCATATTTTACTCTTTCATTTTTCTGTGAATTCATTTGCAATTTTTCATTTTTAAAAATATTTTTTATTTCTGCATTATAGTTTGACATAATGTTGGGATTAGTTGTCACATATTCCTAGATGCATCTTTTATTTTTTAATTGTTTTTTGGTCATGAACTGTTGTCTAGGATTTCTTTGGTGCAAGTTAGAAAATCATATGAATCAGTTCAGTTTGCAAAATTGCTGCAATACTGATTTTGGAGTTACAAACCAATTTTAGTGAATAAGTGAAATCACACATATATTGGAATCTGGATAATGAGCATTGACTGTATACGTAATGATTCTCTATTTTCTTCAATTTAGATTGATGATATTACCATCTGAGTTCTGAATGTAGAAATCTTAATCTGTCATGATTGGTCTTAGTTTCTCTCCCACTCTAAGGATCCAATCTGTCACTGAGCGGTACTAGTTTTATTTTCTTGAATGTCATTCATGTGTGATTGCTCTTTTCCGTTTGTCAAGATTCTCATAATGCTCCAACCAGATGATTTCTTGCACTCTCCTGCATGCTGGACTAGTTTAAGCATTTCCCATTTTAATATGTTCCTCTACCTCTTACACTTCTCTTGATCTCCCAGTGCCTGATTTTGGGCCCTTGGAGCGTGGGTAGGTTAGTCGCACTCCTCAGCACTGTCATCACTGCCTGTTGCGAGCTTGTCCTTCCCTCTGTTTAATATTCATTCACTCATTTCCTTTTATTTCTGTTACCTACTTCCTTTCTTTCTTATAAACAGCCACTCTATTGCTGTCTAATTGCATGTGCTTTTAGTTTTTATACTAATTATTAACATATTTATTGTACAGTATTCACTGTGATATTTTCATACATGCACATATTCATTGATCTTACTTATCTACATTTTTTTCACCCTTTCCTCTCTTCTTGCCCTCCCTGCTGGGCCACTTTCCAGTCTCTTAATAGTCCTTCCTACTTTCAAATCATCTTACCTTTTTAATTTTTTTTCCAGTTTCCACCCATGAGAGAAAATATTCAATACTTGTTTTTCTTTTTGGCTTATTTTACTCAACGTGATGTCCTCCATTTCCCTTCATTTTCTTAAAGATGACAGGATTTTATTCTTTATGGCTGAATGATACTCCATTGTGCATATTTGCCATATTTTCTTTATCCATTCATCTATTGTTGGATACCTAAGCTGATTCCATGTCTTGGCTCTTGTGAATGGTACTGCAGTAAACTTGGATTTGCAGGATACCTTGGGATGCATACTCTGGAGTAAGATAGATGGGTCATATTGTAGTTCTATTTTTAGTTTTTTTTTGAGAAAACCCCATACTGTTTTTCATAATGGCTGTGCTAATTCACATTCCCACCAACAGTATATAATAAGGGTTCCTTTTTCTCCACATCTTTTCCAGCATTTGTTACTTGTTTATTGTTTATAATGGCCATCCTGACTGGGGTGAGATAGAATCTCATTATAGTTTTGATTTACATTTCTCTTATGGCTAAGATATTGAGCATTTTTAAAAAATATATCTATCAGCCATTTATTGTCAGTGACAACATTATCCTCCTCCTCCTCTTCTTCCTTTTCCTCCTCCCTCTGACCCCTTGTCATCTGATACTGGGGATTGAACCCAGACAGGGGTGCTTTAAAGCTGAGCTCCATCCCCAGTCCTTTTTTAAGTTTTTATTTTGAGATAGGATCTCACTGAGTTGCTGAGGATGCTATTAAGTTGCTTAGGTTGGCTTTGAACTTAAATATATTCCTACCTCAGCCTCCCAAATTGCTGGGATTATAGGCATACACCACTGTCCCCAGCTTATATTTCTTTTGAGAAACATCTGTTCAGAGCAGTCGAACGTTTTGATTGGAGTACTTGTTCTTTTGTTAAGTTTTTTGAGTTCTTTGTGTAGTCTGGATATTAATCCTCTGTCAAATAAATAGCTGGCTAAGGTTTTCTCTCATTCTATAGAGTAGTTGCTTCACTCTTCCTTTGCTATGCAGAAAGTTTTCAACTTGATTAGTCCTATTTGTCAGTTCTTGCTTTTATTTCCTTTGCTTTTCTTGTTCTGTCCGGGAAATTGTTGCCAGTGCCAACATCTTGAAGTGTTACCCTAGGTTTTCCTCTAGTAGTGTCAGAGTTTCAGGTCTTACGTGAAGATCTTTGATTCATTTTGAGTTTAATTATTTACAGGGTGAGATATGGGAGTCTAATTTTAATGTCCTACAGGAAGAAGTCCAGTTTTCCCAGTACCATTTGTTGAAGAGAGTGTACTTTATTCAATATATATTTTGACACCTTTGTTGAAAATCAGTTGGCTTGAGATATGTCATTTTATTTCTGGGTGCTCTATACCATGCCTTTGGTTCATGTCTGTTATACCAATACCATGCTGTTATTTTTACTATGGCTCTGTAGTATATCTTGAAATCAGGTATTGTGATGTCTCCAGCTTTTTTTTTTTTTTGGT
>PVKS010043739.1:0-14695 GCA_004027875.1 Aplodontia rufa | reverse complement strand
TCTGATTAGGTCTATTTGGTGTTCTGTAAGCATCTTGGATGTGGTATTCCGGATCAGTACCAAAATGAGGGAAGTTCTCACTTTTGATTTCGCTTAGAAGGTTCCTGAATCCCCTTGTTTGCTGTTCAGAGTTTTCCTCCAGGCCAATGATTCTCAGATTATTATGCCTCATCTCATCAAATGTTACTTGGAAGTTCTGATTATGTAAAATAAGCTGTTTATCTTGTTTTCTTCTTTGATTTCTACATTGTTTAGGTGATCCTCATTGTCCGATACTCGTTCTTCAGGCGCTGAAGTTCTATTTTCAGTGGAGTTTACTCTGGTGTTTGTGTCTTCCAGTGAAGATTTGAATTGGTTAACTGTGTTTTTCAATCCAGATAGCTCTGCTACATCTTTTTTCAGAATGTCGATATCCTTGTACAGCTCATCTTTCATCTCCTGGAATTGATCCTTAATATCTCTGTAGAATTTGTCTCTCATCTCTTGAAATTGCTCTTTGAACTCTTTCCTTATTTCCTCTCTCAACTCTTTGATTGCATTACTAATCATAATGCTGACACAATGTCTTTTGTTTTCATCTAGGGCCCCGGCTATGGGGTCCTTGGGTGGAGAGGTCTGGGTTTGAGAGTTATTTTCCCTTTTCCTTCATTTTCTGAGTTAGAGAGCTTGTCTTTTATTTCAGCCTTGTTACTCTTGTTGGAGAAATTGGAGCTTCTTATGACTTTGCTTCGTTGTGAAGAGGAGCTATTTGGTCAATATAGACCTAAAGATGCCAGACGGTTCTGTGAGAATTTGAGAGGCTATAGGTGTAAATACTAGTCCGTTTCAACTAAAACAGATGAGCTGATGATTAGCACCAATAGTGGCAGATTTCTTTGAGAGAACTCTCACTGTGTAGTATGATACCAAGCAAGTAGCCATTTTGAGGCATGTCAATTTCTTTAGGTATTAAGTTCTCTCTGAAATTGGGGAGAAGGATTGACTAGGAAATCAAGTAAGTGAATTGGGAGGTATAAAATCACACCTGTTATAGAGTATAGGGGAACTAGGGATTGGGGGAGTAGGTTATTCTATTAGGACTAAGGAAAACATAGGACTGGGGTACAGGTAGGGTAAAGACTTGGGGTGAAAATGAGAGAAAGATGCTTAGGGATTACCAGAGTACAGTGGAGAAAGAAGTTAGCAGTAGGGTTCAATAAGACCTAGAGAAATAAGAGCCAATCACCAATACATACACACAGATAAGTATTTACATCCACTGACACCAAAATTCAGTGTTAATTGTAAGGCAAGAAAGGAGCAGAGGAAAAAGAAGGAAAAAATCCCCAAAAACCCACAGTAATGTTAAAAATTTTTAAATATTATTTTCCAGCCGGATTCCCATTTAAAAAAAATTAAAAAATTTAAAAATTAAAAAAAAAAAGAAAAAAAGAAGAAATGAAAAGAACAACAAAACTAGTTGGTACAATTCTGAGATTTTCTGACCCTTAGGATCGGGATGTATGTATCATGAGGTGGTGCGATCAAATCCGACATCAAGCTGGGGATTCTTCAGGGTTGAGCTTGTTTGGGGAGAAGCAGATTGGTTGAGTCCGGTGGCCTGGATTTTCTTAGAGGATCTCCTCAAAATTTTCTGTTGCAAAGGGGTATTCAGCTCTCCCTGGGCTGTAATCCTGAGATGATTGCTTTCTGCCAATCCACACTCTAAATATTTCTTGGACCTGGGCCTCAGAAGTTGTAGACATTCGAGTTGATCCTATTGTAGATGTGTGGGTCTCTGACTGATCCAAGGAGAGTGGCTAGCCTGAGACTCACTTCCTCAGGATCACTGCTGACCCACTCTGCGTGTCTTGTGATCTTCAGAAGTCCCAAGAGCTGCTCTGTGGGGTTAAGTGGATCCCTCAGAAAATGGACCAGATCGTGCCAGTGATTGTGTGATTCTCCGTTGCAAGCACTAGGAGGCGCCCTGCTAGAGAGGTCCAGGCCTACACAGCCTTGGCTATGCGAGGAGCTCAGATGCTAAGGTGAAGCCCTAGCAGCCCCATATATTCAAATCTTCCTGAGGCAGATTTCAAGGGGAGGCTAAAGCAGAGGATCCCCTATAGAGGGATGCTCCCTGCTGTAGCAAGCTCTTTTCACAGGCTCCTCCTATTTGGGTGGGAAGTGGGATGGACCAAAGGGCAGAAGGTCACCGACTGAGAGGTTTGGGAGGTTTGGGAGCTCGAGAGGTTAATCACCGTTTGCTACAGCCCCCAGGGCAGATGGCCAGTTGGTGGGGGGGGGTGGTAACTTCTGTTTCTGGTCGAGGGGACTGAGGCCCTGTAATGCTGCTGGGTGACCCACCCCGCCCTCAGGGACACATCACAATGGTAGTTGGCTGCCACACACAGAGCTACGAGTTCTTTAAAGTGAGGAATTAATTCCCAGCGCTTTATGCAAGATTAGGTAAATTATGAGCAGTCAGATCAGGGAGTTCGCAGCCAGCTGGGCTAGGGTACGTGGTTAAGAAACTTGCTCCCTCGCTCCATTTTAGATTCTGGTTTTCAGACTGGGACGGCTGAGACCCCAAGAGCATTTTTTGCTGAGCAGCCAGCATTGCCCTCAGGGCAACGTCACAATCGGGCGCCCGGCTGCTGCCGCTCACAGGAACAACTATTAAGTTTGCTAATGTGAGCAATTAATTCCCAAACTTAATTCCAAGTTCATGGAAATGAAGAGTAGTCAGATCTGGGAGTTCAAGGCCCGATTAGGGAATTTGATTAGGAAGCTTGCTCCGTTTCCTCCCCTTCGGGGAAGCTCCCCTACCCCTGGGTGTGGGGCCAGTCACACGGGTGCCACAAACTTCCTCCTTTATTTTTGTTAATGCTCCACACTATTCCTTTGGAGTTAAAAAAAAAATTAGTGGGGGGTAATGTTCGCCCACACTGGGAGCTTAGTCCTACCATGGGAATCCGCATGCAGACCTGCAGCATGAGGTGACTCTCAGGAGCATCTCGGAGTCACTGCTGCTGGGGTGGCTGCCATCTTCTCTCTTCTCCTTCATGAATTTTTTTAAGCAGCCAGCCAGACAATACAAAAATAATAGGCAGTTAGAGTTTTGTTGGGTTATTTTTTGACAAATAGATGGCATTCAATCTATAGATTTATTTGGAAAATATTGTCATCTTGAAAATATTTAAGCATTCCAAAGAAGATTGGATTTTTCTCGTTTGCTTATGACTTCATTATTTCAGTGTTTTATAATTTAACATATGTGTTATACTTTGTTAGATTTTTATGTTTTCATCTTTTCCTTCTAGTTGAAATGGAACTGTGATTTTCACTTTCAGTGCTAATTGCTAGCATACAGAAATGCAATTAACTGTTTGTATATTGCAGCTTTGCTGAACTTGGGTTTTAGTCTAATTATATATCAATGGATACCTTAACATGTTCTGTACACTATATTATCTTTTTGTAAATATCGTTTGACTTCTTCATTTTTAATCTGTGTCCCTATTAGCAGACCTCAAGTATAATATTCAATAAGGGGAAAGAGGGAACCTGTATCTGGTTCCTAATGTTGGGGTAGTAATGATTCTTTCAGTAAACTAGGATGTTAAGTGAGTTTTTTCTGGATACCCTTTACAGGTGGAGCAAATTCCCTTCTCAATGTATTGACTGACCATATTTTTTTCAAGAAAGATAATATAAAGTAGTCAAATGTTCTTTCCAAGTCTTTTGAGATTATCATGTGGTAATTCCCTTATTACCATGACAAACTACAAGTAGTCCTCAAATTGATAGGGTTATGTCCTGAAAAGCTCAGTTGAAAATATTCTATGTCAAAAATTCATTTACTACTGCTACACAGCAAACATCATATTGTAGCAGCACAGTCCATTGTAGGTCATCAATTTTTACCTTTGTGACCTTAAGACTGACTGAGAGTGGTTGCTCACTGCTGCTATACATCACCAAGAGTATTCATATCAGAATTCAAAGTATAGTTGCTTTTGAAGGCATTGTTTTTGCACCAACATAAAGTCAAAAATCATAAATTGACTCATAAGTTACAGACCCTCAGCATAGTTGTTTTTGTATGTTCAACCAAGCTCACATTCCTGGGGAAAATCCCCTTGGTCATTGTGTTAGTCAGCTTTACATCCCTGTGCTCAAAATACCCTACAAAAATGACTTAGGAGAGGAAATGTTGTTTACAGTTTTAGAGGTTTTATTCATGGTCTTCTGATTCCAAAACAGAAATATCATGGGGGAAGAGTATATCAGAGGAAAGCTGGGAAACAGGGGAAGAGGCCAGGGGCAGATATGGTAAGGCCATGTTCCAAGCCACTTACCACCTCCAGCCATGTTCAATATGCATATGGTTATCATCAAGTAGTCCATTCAAATTATTAATCCATAAATTGATTAATCACTGAGGTTACAGTCCTCACAGGCCCCACCTCTGAACCTCGCTCCACTGAAAGCCATGCTTCCAATGTGAGCTTTTGGGAGGAACTTCCAGATACATATCTTAACAGTCATTGCATGTGGTCCTTCTTATATGTTGTAGGATTGGTTTGCTCATAGCCGCTTGGGAAATTTTGGCTCTGTAGTCGTAAGGCATATCTGTAACTTTCTTTTCTTGTCATGGATTTGTCCAGGTGTTCAATCAGGATAAAGTAGCCTTACCATGTTGGTATGCATTTGAAGGATTTTTAAAAAAATTTTATAAGAGTTTGAGATTATTTGGAATTCATTAAAAACTTCAAATAATGCCCCTATGAAGTCATCTTGAACTGGGCAGGGTCTTTAACCCTGGCAAGAAGTCTGAGGCTTGGAAAGGGATTCTTTACCAACTAAGCCTTCAACTGAGACCAAGGTATTGACAAACATCAAGGCCTTAATACTTCACCTAAACAATTTGAGATGATGTGTCAAGTTTTAAGCCATGAACTTATGTGGAAATTTGTTATACAGGGAGATAAAAGTGAAATGTGAAAATTAAATGTCATATGATATCACAGACTGAAAAAGGGCATTAATGAAAATCTAGGTAAAAATAAAGAAATTCATTATTTCAGTTAATAATTTAACCATTCTTAATTTCACACTTCCCAGAAATGTACTAGAGTTATGTAGAATGTTATCATTAGAGGAAGCTGGAGATTATATAAAACTGTACTATCTTAACAGATTCCAAATCTAAGCTTATTTCAAAATTAAAAATACCTAAAAGTACTTTGGCACAAAAAAGGACATTAAAAAAATAAAAACAGAAACAAAAACTTGGGCTTATCTGGACAGTATTGCATGCTTGTTGTAATCCTGGTAATTTTAGGAGGCTGAGTCATGAGAGTAACAAGTTCAAGGCCAACGTGAGCAGTTTAGGAAATCCCTATCTCAAATTGAAAAATAAAAAGGATGAGATGTAGCTCAGTGGTGAAATATCCTTGGGTTCAATCCCAAGTACCGAAAACACGAAACAAAACCTTTGGTTAAAGAATAGAAAGAGATGTAGGTAAAAATTGGTAGAGTAGCTTCTTTATCTATCCACCATTCCTAACATAGGTCTTTCTGCTTCAGGAAAATACCATCAAGATCTGGGAACTCTGTTCCTCTTCTTCCCCATCACATTCCCCATTACCACTTCACAGTTTGAGTGTAAATAACCCCTTCATCAAAGAGTTGCCTGTGGTTTGCATATGTCAGAAAGTCCTGCTTTCAGATATTTTTTGTCAATGCGTGTGTAGGATCTTATTGAAGCCATTTTAGGAGACATGTCATATAGATTAGAAGCTAAGATTGAGAAATGCCCATAATGGAACATAAATCAGATTGAGCATTCAGGAGAGGGTTTTCTTGGTATAAGTTTTAGATGAATTTAGAAAAATCAATTGTACAGTATAAAATAAAAAACAATAAGAATTTTTTTAAAAAATCAACTGTACTTTCAAGCCTTTGAGAAAGCCCTGTGGTAACTAAGTTATTTTCATTCTAGTCTCCAACAAGAATTCCTTGGGACCTGATCTTCTGTTGCAACTGATGTAGAATTATTTTATACATTGCCAAGCCCACAGGCCAGGTACTAGGTGTCATCATGGTAGCAGGTAAGTTGATTATAAAAGCATGTTTTAAAACATGTTATTTTCTATAATTCCCATGTCAAGGTGTGATATCAGAGTAAATGGGCTTCAAAGAATGTATCAGGAAATGTTTACTACTTTTCTCTAATTTTTTTCCTGGAAGAATAGTAACTTGAGAGAGAGAGAGAGAGAGAGAGAGAGAGAGAATATGAATGAATGAATGAATGAATGAATATATCTTACTTGGCTTTTGTTGCTCTGACACTTCGTTGTGTACATAGTGCTAGGATTTAAACCTGCATCCTTAGGCATGTAGGCAGGCACTGTAACCACTGAGCCCCCACTCCAGCCCCCAGTAACTGACTCTTAACAATATAATTACAGAAACATTGAAGGGGACATTCCCTAGCTGAGCCTTGGGAGACCTCAGTATTCTCCATTTTCATCTGCTTTCCTTATTCAGAAAAATTATGAATAATGTGTGTGTGGCTTTAAAACATGTAAATAGTGTGGGAATTAGTTATGCAGTGTCAAATAGTGACAATAATTGTAATATGGTATCCTGCAATTAGATAGAACAGAAAAATGACATTGGTAAATACCCTGGGAAACCGTGTAGAGAGTCAGCTGAATCCATATCTCTGGGCCCAAGGTGAGGCAGAATATCATGGAGCAATGGTGTGGCACATGGAAGCAGCTTGGGACGTGGCAACTATTAAGCATAGAGAACTCTACTCACCAAGGATGAGCTATAAACACCAAAGTCATGCCCTTAATGACCTACTTCCTCCAGACACAACCTATCTGCCCACAATTACCACCTAGTTAATCCAAATCAATGGTGTGATTCACTGACCAGGTTATAGCTCTCATAACCTAGTCCGTCACCTCTGAATATTTTTGCATTGTATCATATATAAGCTTTTGGGGAATACCTCATATCTTAACCTTAACATTATTCCAGTGCAAAGTTTTAAGTAATTCTGTTGTATTTATCTTACTTCTCTATAGATTTTTGGAGCTATACTTTACAAAATGATACCTCTATATAGGTTGTATGTTTGATATTTCTAGTTTTCTCTTAAGGTCTGCCGGTGGACAGTGACCATAAACTCTAGTCCTGCCCTTATAGTATTACAGGGGACTTGGTCCTGAATTTTTAGCTGTGTACCTTTCATGAAATATCTTATTTCATAGAGAGGGTAATGTCTCTCAGTGAGAGCCACCTCTCAGTGTGAGGTTCAGATGTATTAGGTGAGATAAAGAGGGGGACAATTCAATAAATCACCTGAAATAAAGTAGTATATTGCTTAGAAGAGGGCAGCATAACCTATGGTGCCTATCAGAATAAAGGAACTATTCTAGATAAAAGAGCAGAAACACTAAATGCAAGAAGGAGAAAAAAGACAGGTTAAAGGACTAGTGAGGACTGATTTTCACTGGGGCCCAGGGCATTACCCAAGCATGCCACTTGTTTTAGTTTAGATATTGGGTATCCCCAAAAGCTTATGTGAGAGACAATGTAAGAAAGTTTCAAGAATAAATGATCAAATCATAAGAGACTTGACCTAATCCACTGATAGGGGTTAACTGTGGACAGGTAGGATGTGGGTGAAGGAGGAATTAAATTCTGAGGAACAGATAGTGTTTTGTTTGTATGCAGGATAGTTATATCAGGTGGGATTAAGGCATTACTTTGTTTATTCAGAGATTAGGTATGATTCAAAGAGATATTTGGATATGAAGTTGACAGGGGTGGACTTTGTAGTGGTTAATCTGAATCATCAACTTGATTAAGAGATGTCTAGAACTAAGAGATTTCCTGGTATGTCAATAAAGGTGTTTCTAGATATAATTGGCATATGAGATAGCAAACTGAGGAAGAAAAACCTGTCCTAAAAGTGGGAAGAAAAATCCAATAGACTGAGGCTGTAAATGAAACAAAAGTTGGAAGGAAGAACCTGAGACAAATGCGAGCTGAATTCTTTTTGTGTGTGCGTATGTGTGTGTTTAAAAAACTTTTAATTATTAATTTGATTTAGACAAGCTGTATAGGAAGGACTCTTCTACAGTCTTAGTGGCAAAATAAAAATCCACTTTTCTATACAGATAGAGATGAAAAGGAAATAAAGAATCACCACTTAAATTACTGTTTTGTACCTTCTTATTTGTACCCTCAAGAAGAGATTATACATTCTCTTAAATCTAAAAATTGTTTGGTGCCTCTTGTTACTTCACTCAAACTCTTTCCATAAATTTTGCTCTGTGTAAGTTAGGTGTGTTCTGGATACAAGTAATAGAAATCCAAACTTAACCAGGCCTACTTTTTTCATATAAAAATAAGTTATATAGGGCTGGAGTGATGGCTCAGCAGTTTCAGCACTTGTCTGGCATGCATGAGGATGTGACTTCAAACCCCAGCACCATGTACACAATGGAATGTTGGAGCAACAAGGGTCACATAAAAACTAGATAAGATTGATTCTAAAAACTAGAGACGGTTGATTCTCTTTCTCTCACTGTCTCTCTCCCTTAAAAAAAAAGTTATGTGAGAAAACAAAGTGATTACTGGAACTGAATTAGTTGTTCAGTTATGTCCAGGAATGGGCTCTTTCCATCCTTCAGTGTGTTGGGTTGGCCTCATGTTAGTAAGTCTCCTCATAGGCTCCAGGTGTGTATAGCTCTATTCAGAAGGCAGAGGATCTACTAAAATCTCCTCTCAAATCTGTCATCAGTAATGCAAAAACTTTGCAAAACCTTCCCTCCTATCTCCTTGTCCCATCTTGGATTATATGGCTTCACAGCTACAAGAGAAATTAGGAAGCATGAATATTTAATGTTTCTAACTTTCTTATATTAGAGGCAAGCAGAGAAGAGTGTTAAGAAGTAGCTAGTGAATTAGTCCATCAGCAGGTCTGCCACATGCCCATTACGCCCCTAATTGATCAAACTGAGAAAAAGGTGAGCTCAACGTCAATTTGAGGCTGTCATCACCAGAGGACATCAGACTCCAGGTCCTTCACTATTTCAAAGTGGATGCTGACCAGCAATTTTCCAGGGAGTTTTTAGGCCTTTAATTCCATGGTAGGGCTGCATTATTGGTCCCACTTGTTCTCAAACTCCAGCTTCAAGGACAGAGCACCTACTGTTTTCTCTGGCTTTCTAGCTTGCTAGCCTGCAGATGGTCATTGTGGGTCTATCCAGCTTCTGATTATGTAAACCAATCTAAAAGATGCCCATTTTATAATCGTGTATATCTATACATCCTGTTGGCTCTATTCATCTGGAGAAACCCAACTGATAAATTGCTGCACAGAAGTGGATTGTTCCTGTGATTATATCTGACAGTATCAATCAGAAGTCTTTGAAAATGGTTTGCAGGAGGAGTTTGGAGATGCAGGGTGGAGAAATCTTAGAATTTTATGAGCAGAAATTAATGGGTAATTCTAGTTGGAGCTCAGAAGATCAAAATGCCCATAGAAATATAGACATTAAAGACTGTGCTTATAATATTTCTGATGAGAATGATAACCCTATTGGAAATTAAACTATGGGCCATCTGCATTACATTCTGGCAAACAACTTATCTACATTTTACCATTGTCCTAAGACTTTCAGTGAGGCTGAATTTAAGGTGCTGGGCTCATTAATCTAGCAGAAATTACTCACTAAACAGAAGTTAGCTATGTTGCAGACAGATAGTAGGAAAGATGCCTTGAGGGTATCTCAAGGGAAGACTTTGAGGGTGTAAAAGTGAAAACTTATTTAAGAGACCACAGGCACCCTGCTTGCAAAGGAGTGCATAGGAAGTTTTTTCTCCAGAATTTGGTTCACTCTACTCACTCACCTAGCCACTCAGAGGCCATTGTAGCTACAGTGGCCAAAAGAAACATTATGGGAGTACTCGCCCAAAGGATGGCATTTAGGAGTTACACTTTTTTTTGTAACTCTTTCAAATCATTTTTAATAATGTAACAATAACTCAAAATATGAAGAACATTCCCTTCAAAGAGGATGCCACCATGATGGCCTCATACATGATCAAAGGCAATGAGGAGACTTGATTCCAAAGCAAATGGGTGGTAAGAAGGCTTTATGGCCACAGATTGATGCCTTTGGTCACAGAATCTCCGAAACACAGTGGGTGACAGAAGAGGCATGAAATTTAAGGGACCCTCAGAACAGCGCATGGTTGCTGGGTCATGAGCATCTTGAAGTGTTTCTTGGTGGTGATTTGGTGTTGCGAGTTATTTGTCTGGGAAGAGCGGAGCAGGATGGGCTGAGCAGGTCTGTTGTCCCATAGGGTTAAATTTCTTCAGTGTGTAGACCTGATCTCCTTGCTTGTTGAGGTAATACTGGAGAAACATGACCATACTAAAACTTGAGTCCCCCTTTACATCAAATGAAAGAATCCTGCCAAAGCAGGGAGCTTCCACCAAAAAGAGAGAAGATGCACTGGGGCAGAAAAAGATGAGCCATGCAAATAAGTGCAGAGTGTTCAACATTATTACTGCATTTGGTTCCAGGAGTCACCATTTCCTTCAATAAGTGGTATTACTTCAGGTTCCTTCATGTTTGCCAGATAGGTCAATCAAAATAAAAGATTCAGATAGTCTTCAAAAAAAATTTTTTTGGGAATAGTGTGAGCATTAAAAAGGTAATGCACTTGCCAAAGCAAACTATGGGTACATACAAAGAGATTGAGGCAAGGGATTAAGAGGATTACATTAGAAGTTTTGAAACAAAGATCCTTGGACACAATGATTAATGACGAGAGAAGTGTCAGTCTCAGGTTGAACAGATAGTTGTTGGGCAAATATCTTTGCAGAAGTATTTTTTTAATAAGTTGTGGTGCCCTCTAAATAAGCTTATGGTTCTGGCAGAGTCTTTTCTGATAGTTACTTTAGACAATCAGTGTAAGAACCCTTCCTTCATAACCTCTTGGCTTTACTTTTTTTCTGATAGGGTTGACACAAGTAACACAAATTCATTATGATAATTTTCACATAACCAATCTTCTGGAATGATCAAATAAATTTATATTCAAAAAGGATGCCAAGGAAATATTTTTAAAATCACAAGAACTTGCTGCAAAATGTAAACAGAAATTACAGTAGTACACAATTCTTTCTCTAATCCTCAGTGAAAGGATAGTCATCTTTCATGAAATTTTATTTAAGCATGTTTCTTCAATAATAGAACAAATATGAAAGTGAGCCCCCATGAATTCACACTTAGAAACTGACAGGAAAAATAGCATATTCCACTGAAGTTATAGTGTACATTTTCACATCTTTCTTACAGGGAAAACATGTTAAAATTAATACTGTGCAAATACTATTGTCCATAAGGTAGTCACAAAGCAGTTGACTTCACTGTGGTTTGTGGACATGCATGACCTTTGTCTCAATTACTTCCATTCTCACATTTTGTTAATTTTATCATCAGAACTTGTAGAGGGGCTCTCAGTAGGTTGGAAAGATTGTCTCATTTTTCTCAAGGAAAAATGGAATCAACAAAGCTTCTGATCAGCATATAATGTGAGGAAAGTCATGGTTAAGGAGGCAAAATGTGATTCCAAAATGTTAGACCTGAAGGAAATATTTAGGATAACTTAAGTGCATTTTGCTTCCATTTTCCATCTCATGTAATCATAAGAGTGATATGTGATAAGAATCTACAGCTATTTAAAATCAAAAGAAAAATTTCAAGTAATTTTGAGATAGAAATACGTTAAAATTTTATGTCATTTTAACAGTGATTTAATTCTTTCATTGTGAAGTAAAATAATGAAAACTGTGAGTATTATCAAACACTTAGTAATTTGGAAATACCTGCTGTTAGTCTACAGGCTTTATGTATTATTAGTTCATTCAGTTTATGGCATTTTAAGAGGTAGGCCCTGTTACTACTTCTATGGTCCAGTTCTGAATCTTAGCTAAATCCCTACAAGGAAGAAGTAGAAGAAACTTAAACCTTACTCTATTTCCAGGGTCTTTGTTCATATCAACTATGTTAGAATATCTTTTCTATTATTATGATAAATATTTTGAAGTTGTACTTTAAGAATTCTTCTTAAGAGATTTCTATAATTCTGTGGCTCTTATTTTTTTAAATTGATCAGAATTAAATGATTGCATAAGTATTAGTTGGCTTCTCAGGTGTGTAAAGAATAAGCGACATGGTTGATTACCCCCTATATCCCTCCCTCTTCTCCTTCCCTCTATTCCCTCTTTCTTTCCTTCCCTCTGCTCCTTCCCTCCCATCTCTCCCTGTACATCTATGGTTCCTCTAGATTATGTGTGCCTTTGACTTTGAGTCTAGTACATGCACTTGACTACCTTACACCTAAGCATGGGTTTTGTTCTAGCCTCCAAAAATGAGGGAAAACATTTATCCCTTGAGTCTTTGGGTTTGGCTAATTTTGCTCAGCAAAATTTCCATTGCCATCCATTTACCTTAAAAATTCATAATATCATTGTTTCTAAAAGATGAGTAGAACTCCACAGCTTTTGGATCCATTCATCCAGTGATGGGTATCTGGGTTGATTCCATAATTGAACTATTATAAATTAAGCTGCTATGAACATTGATTTTGCTATGTCACTCTAATGTGCTGATTCTAGCTTTACTGGGAAAATGTCCAGAAGAGAGAGAGCTTGCTCATACAGTGGATCCATCCATAATTTTTTGAGGAGTCTTCGCACTGCTTTCCAGAGTGGCTATACCAGTTTGCAATTCCACCAACAGTGTGCTAGTGTTCCTATCTCCCCTCAACCCCTCCAACATCTGTTACTATTTATACTTCAGTTTTGCCAAATGACTGGAATGAGTTTTGATTTGCACCTGACTAGTAATTTAGAAACTTTCTCATGTATTCAGAGGCTTGTTGATTTCCTCTGTTGAGAAGTTTCAGTTTAGCTCTCTGGCATTCTGTAGGTTTCCGAGAGCAAAAGAATCAAGAGTGGGATATTATTAAACTAAAAAGTTAAGAATCAATGAGTGGGATATTATTAAACTAAAAAGCTTTTCTCAGCCAAAGAAGTGGTCAAAACTGTCAAGAGAGAACCTATGGAATAGGAGATAATCATGGCCTGTGATTCCTCCTACTAGGGATTAACATCCAATATTTACAAAGAACTCAAAAAACTTAATATCAAAATCACAAATAATTAGTAAGTGGGCCAGAGAGTTCAACTCATTCCAGTCATTTGGCTTTTTTAAAGTGTCATTTTGGGTTTTAGTATCAGGATTATGGTTGCCTCATAAAAGGTGTTTGGGAGAGTTCCCTCCTTTTTAATTTCTTGGAAAAGCTTAATAAGCAAAAGTGTTAGCTCCTCCTTGTAGGTGTAGTAAAACTAAGTGGGAATCCATCAGGTCCTAGGCTTTTCTTCTTTGGAAGGCTTTTAATTGCTATATGGATTTCAGTGCCTATTATTTGGCTGTTTAGGCTTTCAATATTATGTCAATTTGAGAATGTTGTATCTGTCTAGAAATTTAACTATGTTTTCCAGATTATCTGATTTAGAGGCATATAATTTTCCAAAATAGATCCTGATAATCCGTTGGATTTCCATGGGGTCAGTGGTGATTGCACCCTTTACTTGGTGATTTTGTTGATTGGCTTCATTTCCCTCCTCCTTTTAGTGAAATTGGCTAGCAGTTCGTAAATTTTTTTTTTTAGTGTTCCAAAGAACCAGCTCTTTATTACATTGATTCTTTTATTGTCTGTTGTTGTTCTTGATTTCATTTCTGATCTTGATTATTTCCTGCTTTTTATGGGATTAGATTATTCTTTTTTAGGGATTTGAGGTGGAGCATAAGCTTACTTATTGAAGATCTCTCCTGGTTTTTCTTTCTTTTTTTTAGAAAGAGAATCAATTTTATTTCATTTTTCACATGGACTTCATTGTATATGTGATGCTGGGGTTTTGGGGTTTGAACCTGCATACTCGTGCATGCCAGGCAAGCGCGGTAACCGCTGAGCCATCACTCCAGGCTCCCAGCCCCATCTCTCCTGGTTTTTAATGTAGGCACTCAGTGCTATAAATTTTCCTCTTAAGAATGCTTTCATGCGGGGCTGGAGCAGTGGCTCAGCAGTTTCTGCACCTGCCTCATGTGCACAGGGACATGGGTTCATATCCCAGCACCAAGTATACAACAAAGTGTCCAAGCAACAAAAGCCATGTAGAAAAATAAATAAAATTGATTCTCTCTTTCTCTTTCTCTCACTGTCCCTCTCTCTTAAAAAAAAAAAAAAAAGAATGCTTTCATGGCTGGCATGGTGCCTCAACTGTTATAGCGCTTCTCCGGAAAGCTGGAGAACGTGAGTTCAAACCCCAGCACCACATGCATAACAAGGAATGGGAGAAATGAAGACCTTTTTTTCTCACTGTCCCTCTCTCTTAAAAAAAAAAAAAAAAAGAATGCTTTCATGCTGTCCCAGAGGTTTTGATATGTTATGTCTTCACTCTCATTTGCTTCCAAGAATTTTTTGATTTCTGTGCTCATGTCTTCTTGGATCCATTGTTCATTTAATCGGGTACTATTCAATCTCAATGTATATATTATTTTATGTTATAATTCTTGGGGTTGGGGTTTTAGATCAGTGGCAGAGCACTTGCCTA
>PVKS010043738.1:0-14705 GCA_004027875.1 Aplodontia rufa | reverse complement strand
GAGGTAGAGGGGTGGGGGCGGATATCGAACAAATTGTATTGCTGATTTGTGTGCATCTAGGAATATGTGACAACTAATCCCATCATTATGTACAATTATAATGCACTAATAAAAAATAAATTTAGAAAAATAAATGGTCAAGAAAAGACCAGCCAGGAAACCCACCCCTTTTTTCATCTCACAAGTGTGCAAGTTGGGAGCACTGAAGAGGAATCAGGCCGCTGTGCTTCCCTAGGCCAATGCTAAGTTATCTGGAAGGGTCCAGTCAGTTGAGGACTGTCTGTGAGTATGTAATTATTCCAGCCAGGCAGATTCACCCAGGACTGGCTGGAAAGAAACTTAGGGCCACTGTAGGAGTTCCCCAAACTTGAATTTCCAAGGGCTACATACATGATTTTTGTCCTATTCCAGAACTAGGTACCTGCATTATTTATTTATTTATTTATTTATTATTTATTTATACTTTAGAGATCTCACTCTTGCCCAGACTGGCATCAACCTCCTGGGTTCAAATGATCCTCCTGCCTCTGCCTCCCAAGTAGCTGGGTTATATAAGAACCACCTCCTTCCCAAATCTTTCCATCAATGATAGATTTCAAACCTGGGACAGGGGGAGGTGCAGGGATATTGCCATATTCCAAGAGGTGTAAAAAAGATGACAAGATGCTTTGCTGACATATTTTGAGACCAGGAATGCCTGTGTACAACTGATTTTTCTGTGTTCTGTTCTCTCTCTGAGAGAGAGAGAGAGAGAGAGAGAGAGAAAGAGAGACAGAGAGAGAGCTGTCTCCATGAGATTTTTCTGTCTCATTCTCTAATGCCTGTTCCTTCTGGCTTGGCAGATCTTCCCTGGGGCAGAGGGATGGCCGCTGCCCAAATACCTGGGTTCCTGTGGCAGATTCTTTGTCAGCACCAGCACCAGGCCACTGCAGGAATTCTACAGTGCACCCCCAGACCAGGCAGCTGACCTTGCCTACCAGCTCCTTGGTGTCCTGGAGTCCCTGAGGAGCAATGATTTGAACTATTTCTTCTACTTCACCCATATTGACGCAGGCATGTTTGGCATCTTTGACAACGGGCATCTGTTCATCCGGGATGCCAGTGCACTGGGCGTTATCGACAAGCAGGAAGGTACCCAGCATGGGCCTGACTGAGCAGCTGTCAGGGGGATGTCAAGGTGACCTAAGGAGGGGTGACCTGGGGTCACACTATTGGGCCTTTCCACTCTCCATGTGTCACAATGAGAGCAAGCCAAATTTGGAGGATATTAGATGTTGTGTAAAATGTCCTGTACCATCATTTGGATTTTGGCTCTCGCTCCAGTTCCAAAGTGGAACTGGACTTGACCTTGTCCACAAGGGGCATTGTCCATGGTGGCTCGCCCCATCTGCACCCTCCCAGGGTAGTTCTGTTGTCCAGTTGGGTTTATGAGGCCCAGAGACCTGCCCTGGCCCTCCTCACACATCCACCTCCAAGGCCCACCTTCCTCTCAGAGCCTTTTCAGCAGATGCTCTTAGCCTTCATCTAAAACTTAGCTATCTGGCTGATTCACCGGTATATTTTACAATCAATATTGGCAATCTGCCTTTTATAAATTTTTCAAATTGAAAAGCGTGGAACCAAATAAGGTGTATGAGTGACTCATGTTTCTCACTATGTGCAAAGGCTTGTCCATCATTCTAGAACCCTTTAAACACCCAAATTTCTCATGGACACCACATTTTCAGAATCCAATAGTAGGACAAGGATTTTCTTTTCCCATTTCTCATTTTGTTAAGATGAGGAAGTCTACAAAGATAGAGAAACTTGAACAACACTTGCTCATTTCCTGATGTGCCTTTATTAAGAAAAATCAAATTAGAAGAAACAAGGCTGATTCTAGAATATTCCGGATATGTAAATCAGTGGATTGATCTCAGTCCCATTACAACCTGTTGAATACATATTCTGGATTACCTGTTTTATCTCCTAATTGTATTTTTTTAATTTGGGGGATACCAGGGATTGAACCCAGGGGCACTTAACCACTGAGCCACACCCCAGCCCTTTTTTAAATATTCTCTTTTCAAATTTTGAGACAGGGTCTTGCTAAATTACTCAGGGAGTAAGTTGCTGAGGCTGGCTTTGAACTTGCAATCCTTCTGCCTTAGCCACCCAAACTTCTGGGATTATAAGCGTGCACCACCATGCCCAATTTCCTGTTTGTATTTTAAGGGCAAGTGAAAGCAGTCCTAATAATTTTCGGAGTTCCCTAATTCAGTACTGATGGGAAAATAACAACATAGGTGTGACCTCTTATCCCTACCAGAAGTGGATTTTCCGTGTTCTTGCCTCAACCTATTGTAGCAGAGAGAGTTCCTCCCGTGTTGTCTCAGAAGGGTCTATTGTGTCCCTGAGCCTTAAATCTCCCATTGACAGGGGAATGCTGGGAGACTAAACCACTTTACCCAGCAATTCTAATTAGTGGTGCCCTCCCCCAAGAACAGGTTGTAGGGTGTGTGATATTCTCCTTTTCTCTTCTAGGCAGCCAAATGGCCACCAGGGCAAGAGAAGATCAAGACATTTTTAGCTGCCTGGTTTCTGGCTGCCAGGCCCAGCTGCCCTCCTGCAATATGGTCCATGAGAAGCAAAGCCTGGTACTGGTGTGTCAGCAGTTGCTGCCTCAACTTCTCCAGGGGCGGTTCCCCTCCCCCGTGCAGGAGGAGATAGACACTGCTCTTGCTCAGTGTGGTAAGGGTTCCAGTCCAGATCCAGAAATTCTTGGGGCTGCCAGACGGCTGAAGGACATCTTAAGGCCCCTGAGAACCTGTGACCCCAGATTTGCTTACCGCTACCCAGACTGCAAGTATAATGATAAGTTCTGAGGAGCTGGATCCTAGCTGATCTGAGGGGATAACACACTTGACTGCCAGGTTGAATGAAGCACCTCTGTGTTAAACACTAGGGGAAATGCACATTCATTTCCCTGGGGCCTGTGGAACACTCAAACTAGGGAGGAAGTTCTGTGAAATAATGTGATTTCCCCTGCTGGCTGGGACATCATGGGAGAGCCCAGGGACAATCATCAGAAGACCTGGGTATGGACAACCACTTGATGTCTTTGACCCTCAGTTTCCTCTGTTCTCCACCAGACTCTCATGAAAGAAGAAAGAGATGTGAGGGGTCTGGGACACATGCTCACTACCTCCAGGCCAGGTAGTGACAATGCACATACCAGAAGCACACACACATGGGGTGAGTGAAAAAGAGCTGTGCTGGTGTGGAGGGAAGGCAGGCTAAAGGTGAGGCTCTGGTCCACTGGAATTTTAGATTTGGACAAGGGGGCCACCTCCCTGCTCTCTGGGCCTTCTGCTGTGCTTCCCACACCTGTGGGGGGAAGGAAACTTCAGGTCAAGTGGACACATGCCCACCATGGCCTGCTCCTCAGTGCACTTTGGGTGCCTGAAACTCCCTACGCCTGCATGGGAG
The DNA here is from genome assembly GCA_004027875.1 of Aplodontia rufa. NCBI lineage: Eukaryota > Metazoa > Chordata > Mammalia > Rodentia > Aplodontiidae > Aplodontia > Aplodontia rufa. The sequence goes on along the minus strand of PVKS010043738.1, from coordinate 11,237 downwards.
GTACCACATGGCATGGGAAGGAACTGGGACTAAGAAGAGAGGAGGACAGCCAGGGCTAATGTGTTAGTCCAGGACCTCTAAGAAGTGGGTATCAGGACAGGATTCCATGGGTGAGAATTTTCTTAGGGAAAGTGCCCGTGGGAAAGGCAAGAAGGAGGAAGCAAAGAGCTGAGAGGACTATCAATTCATGCTGCAGCATGAGCCCCCAGGAATGGAGAGGAGACCATTGGAGAAAGGTTTTCAAAGTGCCCTTGAGATAAAGCCAGCCACCAGATGAGCCCCATGTCTCCCACAAATGGACCCCTCTTAGTATCTCTGCTGTACTTAGTCATTGGCAAGAACAGGCTGTGAAAGTGTAACCTCAGTCCCACCCACAAAGATAGATTTCCCACCTCAGCAGCTGGGACACCAAGGAGCTCCTGCTCCCTAGAACATTTTCAATGTAGCCACAGCCTGGAACCAGAGCAGGCTGCCCCTCACACCATGCACTGCAGAGCACAACTCTAAGGAGTCAGAATTTTCGTTCAAATTCAAACTTACAGGCCATTATAAAATTATTTTTAAGACCATCCGATAGAACATATTTTACCATTTAATTTGCTTTATGCCTTTAAAATTAAATGTTTAGCCGTGGGAGATGTGGAACTTATGCATGCAACAGTAGCAGCGGGCTCTTCTACACCTCCCAGCCTCTCTGCCGGCCCTCTACCCCAGGGACCTTTCAGTCTACCTCCTCTTTTCTACCTCTGAATCAGCACCTATAAGGTCAGAAAACCTGGCTTAAGAAGCTTCCCTATGCAGATAGAGAAACTGAGGCCGAAGAAGAAAGAGCAAGTTGCTTGGATAGCTCCAGAACTCTTGCTGCCAAACTCTTGCCATGCCCCTCTTGCCTTCCCCATCAGCCTCCAACTCTCACCCTCTGCTGTCCAAATCTAATCCTTCCACTCACATTTAAAGATGCCCCCCAAACTCTTATTTTGTGCTGTACTGTGTTGCCTTTTGTGTTTGCCTTTTGACTGCTCCAGGCACTGCCCCATGGCAACCATGGTAGTGAGGATGAGCTTGTGCACAAGCAGGCTTCAGCTGCCTGAGAATCTGAAACAACTGCATTCCAGCTTGATCTGGAGAGTGAAATCGACATCTCTTCCCACCTCCACAGCTATAGTCATTTCTCCCAGCTTACCTGAATGCACTGTGTCCTCCTAGCCACTATGCTGTCCAGAGCCCAGGAAAGGGGTCACAGCCTCCAAACCCTTCAGTATTCTATGGAGGAATAAGGGTGGCCACTGAGACCCTCCAACACCCAGCCCATGTCTCTAGTTGCAGGAGTTTTTCCATTGCAAAATGCTTCCATATGATGAGTGACTTTGAGTGAGGTCCCCAGGGAGTACACCTTTGGCAATGAGTGAGGGTAACCTTTCTCTAACCCCTCTACCACATATCTGCCCACCTGCATAGACTTCTAGATTTTTCCTTCATACCAGTCTCTTGAGACTCTGAGGAATGTTCCTTCAAAACCATCATATAACCCCTGGAGTTGCTAAGTCTTAGGCAGGAAATATAGACTTAGACCCTTCCTGAATCAGGAAAAAGATATCTTGGTGCCCTACTTGACTGAGTCCCAGGAGACAGCAAAGAACAAAACCACCCAAGCATCCCCAGGGGGCTATTGAGAGATTGTTTTTAGTATAAAATATAATCAAACTCTTTATTTGTTCAGCTGTGTTCACATCCGCAGTACAGGTCAAGAGCTAATGAAGGCAGGACAGAGATGTTTGGCCAAGGCTATGTATGCTTTGGAATGGCCTAGAAACAGTTCTCCAACAAGTGACTTTTTGCAGGTTCAGGAGGTCACAGAGTCCCTTTTCTCACACGCTTTGCAGGACAGAGCAGATGTGTCATTCTTGTCAACATGCCTGAAGATTATAGGCCCCATTGAGGCATTGCCTTCAGGAGCTGTCCCTCCCCCGCCCCATACCATCTGCAGACCCTCTCTGCCACTTCCTCCCTGTGGTGGATACAGAGGAGAGCTGTCCAGATCCCTTTCCCCCTCCCAGAAACAGTTGCCTGCCTAGCCGTTGACCCCTTTTGGCTCTGACTCAGCTACATTGCAGCTTCACTCAAGGTTATACCCTTCCCAGGACTTATCCATATCCAGTTGACTGAGCTTGGTGAGGTGTGATAGCCCAGCCATTTTGGTTCACTGAGCAACAGCTCTGATGGCAATTTCCATTCCATAGCTCCCCACTGAGCTGGTCAAGACTTTGCGGGGCCTGCATCACAGTCTAACTTCCCTCAGCCCATCCTGCTTCCTCTGCATTCTTTTTACAGGTATTGATCCCTCTTAAACATCTTATACCCTGTAATGGGCTGAGTGGTGACCTCCAGAAAGATATGTCCACATCCTAATCCCCAGAACCTGTGATGGTGACTTTGCAAGGGCAAAGAAAGTTAAGGCTCTTGAAAGAGGGAATTATCTCGGATTATCCAGGTAGAACCTAAATGCCATCCCATGTAACCTTATAAAAAGGGAAATTTGAGATGCAAGAGGAAGAGCAATGTGAAGATGGATGCCAAGAGTGGGGCAATATGACCATAAGCTAAGGAACTCTGGCAGCCACCAGAAGCTGGAAGAGGCAAGAAGTGAATTCTCTTCCAGAGCCTCCAGAGGGAGTGAGGTCCCACTGACACCTTGATTTCGGCCCAGTGAAACTGATTTCAGATTCCTGGCCTCCAGAACTGTGAGAAAATAAATCTCCATTGTTTTGAGCCACCCACTTTGTAATAATTTGTTATAGTACCACGGGAAACCAACATACACTTCAAAATCCATATTAGTATCTGCTTCCAGAGAACCCAACCTATGACACTCCTCAACACTAGCCTAGTGGGATGGAGTCAAAGGCAAGCCAAGCTCACTGTCAAGCATAGGGAGAATTGGGGGGAGAGGGTGATATCTCCATATCCAGAGCTGAGGATTTCCTTATCCCACTTACAAAGTTCCAGTCCTCACTGAAGACTCTGCATGGGTCCTACCTTGACCCAAAGCTTTCCCTGACAGACCAGCTCTGAGAGATCACCTTCTGAAGCTTATCTCTGAACTGTCAGACTACAGTTCTGTGTCCCACTTAGGACTAATCCTAACAGTATTCCAGAAAGATCTGTGTCCCACCCTCCCATCCAGCTGGGAGCTTCCTGAAGATGGTGGTGATAGTCCCCATAGTAACACAGGGCTAGACACAGCAGATGCTGGGAAAATGTTCCTACTGAACACAATGACTGTGTTCTTCCACCCTTTTCACTTGGTGGTGTTCATGCACCATACTGGCCATGCATAGGATGGTTTCACTTCCCCAGAAACAGGGCCTTCCTCTCAACAACTAGAAGACAGGTGAGCCAACACTGAAGGGATTTCAACCAGAACAAAACTATCACTCTGTATTCTCAGTCCCTGTAATTTTATGGGAGACATTAATTTTTCTGAGTTAAATCATTCAATGCTTTTTAGCCTACAGGACTGGCTACATGATTTGTTGGACCCAGAGCAAAACAAAAATGTGAGAGTCCCTATTCAAAAGTAAGAATTGCAAGATGTGAAAATGGATCGTGAAGTTAAGCCCAGGCCCTCTACAACTGCACAGGTTGCAGGTTTGCACTTGGCATTGGGTACCCTTGGCATTTGGTGGGAGTTCATTTGACTCTCTATACCAAGGGAGCAGGTGTGGAACCAGGGTGATATATAAAATATTTAACAACTGCAGTGGCAAAGAACTATGAGAACAGACACTGCTGGCTGCAACCATCAGGAGGATCAAACCATAGCCCCAGGGCAAGTCCTCCTTTTCACAAGAGGAAACTAGTTTTAGTGATTTGCTCAAAGTGACAATTTTTAGGCGTCCTGCTTTCCCAGTCCTCCCCTATAGCATCTGACTTCTACTTATAGCAATTCCATGAACTTGAACATTTCCCCAAGAGTTAAAATTAATATTTTCTTGGATTTGTGCTCTTTGGGAGAAGACTTAGAGCTCTGTAATCAGACAGGCCTGGTGTCAATTCATGACTGTGATGGTTACTGTGCAACCTTTGGCAGGTTACTGAACCTTTCTGAGCCTTACTTTCTACATCCATAAAATGAGAAGACAAAGATTTACCTCAGGGATATTGCCCTGTTTAAATAGCATGATATCATGCAGGAGTGGTGGCTCAGCAGTTATGGCGCTTGCCCGGCATGTGCAAGTACACAGGTTCAAACCCCAGCACCAGCATACACAACTAAGTGTCAGAGCAACGAAAGCCATGTGAAAAACTCAATAAAAATTGATTCTCCTTGTCTTTCTTTCTCTCTCTCTCTCTCTCTCTCAGTCATTCTCTCTTTAAAAAATAAAATAAAATAAATAGCATGATATCTTTCAAGAGCCTGGACACTCTATATTTGAAGACCAGTTGTTTTGGTTTGGATGTGAGATGTCCCCATAAAGGTTTATGTGTGATACTATGCAAGAAGGCCCAGAGATGAAATGATTGGGTTATGAGAGCCTTAACCTAATCAGCACATTAATCCTGGGATTAACTGGATGGTAACTGAAGGCAGGTAAGGTATGGCTGGAGGAGGTGGATCATTGGGTAGCACATCTTTGGGGTACACATTTTGTATGTGGCAAATGGAGTCTGTCTCTCTGCTTCCTGTTGTGATGTTTTGAGCAGCTTTCCTCCACCACACCTTTATACCATGATATTCAGCCTCATCTCGAGCCCCAAGCAATGGAGTCAGCCTTCTATGGACTGAGACCTCTGAAACCATGAGCCCCTAAATAAACTTTTCCTCCTCTAATTGTTCTTGTCAGGTCTTTCCGTCACAGCAGCATAAAAGCTGACTAAAACAGAAATTTAGCTAAAGAGTAGAAGGGCTTCCTTGCATAGCCAAAGCAAGCACGGCAGTAAGAGAAAAGGACCCTAGTCCCTGGCCCAAGTCTTTACTCCAGCCCACAGAAGCCATCAGGATGCCTCAGGATGTAAGACAGTCTGAATACAGCCATTTTTCTCACCTCCCACATCAATCACGAATGGCAGATGGGCAATCATCATATGTATCTCCCCAACCTGGCCCTTTACCAGGCTCAGAAAGGAATCCTCCTCAAGTAAGTAATATTGGGAGATGTATATCCATGCTCACTATGTGAGGAGAAATGAACAACATATCTTGGACCATTGAAAGCCCTGGCCTCACTGCTGCTTCATGGTGGTGTGGCTTTTATCCCCACTTTGGGCCTGTCACTCACATATATGGTCACAGTTGAGCTCACATGTACACAAGGATACTCCCTGATCTATCTGTAGCTCTTCTTGATATTAAGAACAGTTTTAGGCCATGTAGGAGAGCCAACTCACAGTCAGGGGCTCCTGACATAATGGCCCTCCAAGAAGGCAATTCAGGGGAATTGGCCAGCAAAGGTGGGCTAGGCAACCTGTGCAAGTGGCCCACCCATAGGAACTCTTTGGAGAAGCAGACAAGAGACAGGAGCACTTTTGTCCTACTTGGGTGACCAGAGTACAGCCTCAGGCCTAGACTGTGACATCAGAGCCTGTGTGGCATCACAGAGGGAGCACAGACTCCTGAAGCAGACATGTCCACCTTTGGTTGCTATACCAGCTCCTCTGGACAAAAGTCAGTACATTCAAGTCATTCATTGCAGCAATGGTATTCATTGCAACTGAGTAATGAATAAGCAAATCATTTGCAATGGATATGAAAAGTTATTCATGGTAATTGAAAAATATTGGAAACAACCTAAATGTCTCTACACAGGAGAGAGGTTTGAATTAACTAGTCCATGCACATGATGGAGTGTGATGCAGCTGTACAAATGAATGAGGAAGCGCTCTATGAACCAATATGGAGTGATTCACAAGATACAGTACTAAATGGGAAGAAGCAAAGCGCAGAAAGGTATTTACAGGATGCTGCCTCTTGTGTAGGAAAGAAGGGGATAAAGAAACATTTATCTCCTCACTTCAAATGTTCTGGGTTGGATGCTGTCAGGAAGTGGGGATAATTTTATGATTGCATAGCTCAAGAAAGCTTAAAAGCTGTGCCAGAGGAATGAAGCAAGGCTAAAGCCACAATCACAAGGCAACAAACATCCCATATTTTGGAACATTGGGTCATTTTTGTTTGAACAATGTGCATGTTGTTGTTTGTGTTCAGACGTGAGTGGCCTTGTTTTGTCTTGATCCTTCTCAGTTACAGAGTGGCCTTGTTTGATGTTGGCATTCTGAGAAATTGTTTATGTTCAAGAACATGAAGGCGGAGCTGTGAGGGCCAGGCCAGCTGTGAGCAACACAGAGGGCAAGTCCTAACGGAAAATGCCATGCCAGCTCCCAGCTGTTGTGGGTTTTTTCTCTTTCTCGGAGGAACAACTCAGTGGGTAAAATTCAAGTAAGGACCATAGATTAACAAATAACATTTTATTATCATCAATTCCTTTTGTCAATAATTGTACTACAGTTATGTATAGTGTTAACATGAGAGGAAATTGGATGAAGGGTATAGAGGAACTCTGTATATTACTTTGGAACATTCTGGTAAGTATAAAATTATTCCAAATTAAAACATTTAATCAGCAAACAAACAAAAAGCCACTCAGAAATCAATTCAGCACCAATTTTCAGAGGTTGGCTTGCATATTGGGACTGTGTTGTATAAAACAAAATAAATATGGCAAAACACCCAAGTATTGCCTGTTCGACAAGACAGTCCCAAGAAGCATATGGAACCTGAGCTGGATTCAAAGGAAGATTCTTTTGAGGTGCACTCTAAGGTACTGTTCACTGAGTAGAAGCATCGCTGCCCTGTTCCCACTGTTACCACACTTTCTCTCCCCTGCTTTTATTTAATTTGCTTTGGTGAATGTGCCCATACTGAGATCAGGGCTGCCTCTACCACACTGGAAGGCAGCAGAGACCTGGAGTTTCCTCACACTTTCCTCTGATTTCTTCCCTTCTACACGCAAACCATAGTGCCTCTTGTAGAGTGGGCATGGAACACCAGTTGAAACCCACCCCTCCCCACCTCCACACCCTACCATCCCCACCTGCTTCCATTTATCTCAACCCATCTTTCCGCCTCCTGTTCATACCTGAAGCTTCTCTATGAAAAAAAAATCATTCTTTAAGGAGAATTGTGCCAAAAGTGAGTTTGTATTTACCGTGTCAAAATAGCAAACATTTCAATATTCTATTTTTAAAATGATCCTACCCAAGGCAGGCAAAAAAAAAATCAGGAAAAGAGGCAAGTCATGGAAACTTGTTGAAAATATAATCCTATTGAAAAGCAATTTGGCAAAGTTCATCAAGAGCCTCAAAAAGGATGGCACACACTACCCAGTAATTCCACTTCTGGGACATTATCCAAAGGAAGTAATCAAGAATGCAGAGAGATTTGTGCACAGACTGGTTGTTTAAAATCATGGTTTGAACATTTGTAACCCCCCACTGAACAAGAGTAAGTGGAATTTTTAATAGGCATAAACTACATGACAGGGGGAAATGAGAGAGGAGAAAAATAGAAATGCCATTTTGAAAGCTGGAAAGCAAATAACTTAGGACCAAAAGAACTGAATCCTAAACAGGCAGTAAAGAATGCTGAGAACCAGCCCAATTTATACCACAAATGCCCTCAAAAGGTTGAGGAATTCGTGGCATTAGATCCTTTGGGATGTGAGGGGGAAGAGGTGGCTGAAATATGGCTGAGACTTAAAGGACTGTTTTCAGAAGCAGTAAATCTCTGGTCTCCCTACTCTGTACAACCAAGACCAACAAATATCAGAGGTCCCTTACCTGGAAAGCCACTGAAGGATCTTCAGGGGCAGTGTGCATGGATTAGGGTGGTGGGTCGCACTGAAAACTAAGGGATCAAGGTCTTGTGTGCACAGTGGCTGTAAACTTCTCACCCTTGGCTGCACCTGCAGTCTGGCCTCATTTCCAGGTGAGAGAATGATCACAGAACCCCCAGGGGAAAAGACCAAAAGACTTGAAGCATCCTCAGCTGCCCCTACCCAGCCATGGTCACACGGAGAAGGTCACATTGGGCCAACCCCATTGGCTATCCAGAGCATTCATCCATCCTTTTTGAGTTCCCCACTCCTTTTATTTTCACGTTATTATTTTGAAATTATTTCAGGCCTTCAGAAAACCTGAAACAAAAATTCAAATAACTCCCATATATTCTGCATCTGTATTCCCAATTGTTGGCTTTTTTCTCGTTTTCCCTTTATCTTTTCCTCCCTTCCTTCCTTCATTGCTCCAATGCCTCATGATCTCCCTGTTCTCCCTCCCCATTTTTTTCTGAGCCATTTTAGAAAAGTTACAGATGTGCCTCTAAATGCTTGAATTTATATCCTAAAAAAGTAATGGCTTACATAACCACAGTATGATGCTCAAAATCAGGAGGCTAACGTTGATACAGCACTATTATCTAACTACAGCCCTTATTCAAATTTTGTCAATTTTGCCAAAAATATACTTCAAAGAAACTTTTTTCCCATCCCAGGACCCAATCCAAGACCACATATTGCGTTGAGCTGTTGCATATCTCTGGTCTCTGTCAATTTGGAATAGTTTCCCAGGACTTGTGTGTGTGCATGTGTATGTTTCATCACTTTGATGGCTTCAAAGTGGAACAGCCAGTTATTTTGTAGAATGTTCCTCAGTCTGGGTTTGTCTGATGTTTCCTCATGATGTGATCTAGGCTTTGCACTTTGGGTGATGCTGTGCCTTCTTCAATGCATTCTGTCCAAAACCTGAGGTCAGTTTGTCCCATAACTGGCAATGTTCACACAGGTAAGATGGGGTCTACCAGTAAACCTCAAATTTAAAAGTTAATACATAACTGAAGAGAAAATGCTTTGAGATGACATAAATATGCTCTATTCATCAAACTTCTACCTACTAGTTTTAGCATCCATTGATGATTCTTTCCTGAATCATGTTTTACAATGATGCCTGCCAAATGATGATTTTCTAATTCTATTGTTCCTTCTACATTTATCAGTTGCCATCCTATTGTTAAAAAAAACTTTTTCTTTCCCCCTACTTAACTATTTTATTAATATGCTTATATAAGCATGGGCTAATAGATTCTTCGTTGTTTTGTTTTGAGAGAGAGAGAGAGAGGGAATCATTTTTTTTTTAATCTGGCCTGTTTCTCTGACACTTAGTTGTGCATGTGGTGCTGAGGTTGAACCTGGGTCCTCACACATGCAAGGCAAGTGCTCCAACTGCTGACCACTGCACCAGCCCAAGATTCTTGTTTTATTCAATGGGTTATAATTTAATATTATTGACTTTGATGATTTGAATTTTCCCAGATTTTGACCAGTGGGAAAAACTCCCAGGAGTTAGAGCAAAAAGTCAGATTAAAAGCTATGGAATAAAATATGAATTAGAGAATTAGTCTAAGAGGTCCAATATCCAAAAATAGAAGTTCAAAGAGTTAACACACATATTGATAGACACACAAAGACCCAGATACCTACATAAACACAATCACCACACAGTGACATAAGCACACATACCTAGACACAGTTGAAGACACATATAGACACAGACACATACCCAGAGACAGAAACATACAAATACACATACACTTGCACACAAAAGGAAATCATCAACAAGATTAACTTTCTCAGAATTAAAGGCTATTAATGTTTCAACTGGAAAGACTTTTGAAGTGGCCACTGCAATAGATGAAAGTTCAGAGTCTTAGGGACAAAGCAAAAAATCCCACAATTTTCTAGAGGTGGTGATGACTTGCAAATTCTGAAGGGAAATTACTTCCATCCTTTAATTCATTACCCAAATAATCAGTCAATTCCATTTATATTCAAACTAAAAAAACTAATTTCAGATATTCAAATTCTCAAAACAAAATTTTCAAGCATCCTATTGTAGGAAGTTCTTAAAGGATGTCTTCTTCCTAAGGGCACAATAGAAAGGGAAAAGGGAACCTAGGATGCCAGCAAAAGTGGTTCCAAGAGACACACCTGTGTGCCACTGATAGACTCACCCAGTCTACAGGGGGACAGGTCAGACAGCTTCAAAAGCCATTCTTTCAGGAAGATGAAACATAAACCTGATGTGTCTGAATGTTTTGAGAGAATATTTAGAAAACATGTGAACAATATGGATTTGAATTAAAGATAAATACATAGAAAACCAAGAAAAGGCATTAACAACACAATTCAATTCTGAGAAAACAAAAACTTATGTGTGGGGATGCCACTTAGGCATTGTATACCTCACGGCTTTCAACGGTATTTACAAAGCCATAGTTCTCCAAACACAAAATATTGATTTAACTCAAATAATTATATATCTTTATTGGTAGTAAAAGGAGGGTATACGTAGGAGGAATAGCCTGGGAAGAAGAAAATAAAAATGAATCTTCATCTCCTGTGGTGGAGATTCAATAGATGACGCTTAAAACAAAGAAAATCAAGAAATTTCAGTTTGAACATGTTATTTATATAAATGGCAATAAATAGGCAAAAGAATTTGCTAAAATATGTCATTGCCAGAGTGGCAAAGCAAATGGAGGGAGATAGAAGGTGGGACAGGTGATTCTTAAAACAAACTCTGCAGAGCTTTATCACTCTCCAGATTATATATATAATTATACATCTACATATTATCATATATATATTAAAATGCACTTAAAATTTTAACAAAAAGAAATGGAAGATTTGTGCATTGAAATGATAATCATGTCATTATTTTAAATAGCAGAGAATTGTTTAAATACACAAGAGAAATGGCTAATTTGGGTCATACCCACACAATTATATATGCAACAATTAAAATGTTCTTTAGAAGAAGTTATAATGCAATCAGAAAACACTTATATTCCCATGATAAGTGAAACTAACAAGTTGAAAAATGCTCTATATTTGTTGAGCTTTTTGTTTGTTTTGTTTCTTGTGTTTGGCTTTTTTTCTTTTTTAATAAAAAGTTTTTCATAGAAATAAGACTGCAAAGAGCAAAAGATTAATGGTTGGATTAAGATCACACTGTTTCATATTATTTTTACCCATTGAGGCATTATTTGCATGTATGATTTACATCCCTAGAAAAATAATCCCAGGGCTTTCCATCTTGTATGGTTTTTTTTCCACCTTTATTAGAAGTATATTGCGATACAGGATACAGATGAGGGGGAAACATTGTCAAAACTGTAGCAATCA
>PVKS010043737.1:0-14703 GCA_004027875.1 Aplodontia rufa | reverse complement strand
TGGAGAGCAGCTAGATGGCTGAGAGCAGGGGTATTTCTACAGATTTAGGCAGGAATAGTGCTTGGGTGGGAAATTTGAAATTGGGCCAATTAGGGATGAAGGAATTTTTACTGCAGCTGCTCCAAGGAACATTGACCTCGTGTGCAAACTCATGTGTGGTGAGGTGGTCAGCTTACCACGAGTAACAACATGGTGGAAGGAATTTCAGCAACGCTGTGGAGAGGAGGGGAGTGCCTCTGAAGGTCATGCTTTGTGACGGAGGAGTTTGTATTTTCTGGGAAATAGAAACCTACGTTTCTACCTAAATGTGGCCATCAGAACTGACAGCTATCTAACAGTATCACTAACAAGAAACCCTATTAAAATAGCAAAAGAATATTATTCCAACAATCTAAAAGCAATAAAAAGTAATAGATTGTAGATACTAGCAATAACATAGATTAATTTCAAAAATATTTAGCAGACTGAAAAGTTAAATCCTGTACAAAACTGCACACCTGAGTATTCCATATTATCAGCTCAAACACAGGCAAAATCAGCCTACGGGAATCGAAATCAGAAAGAGTTCGTCTGATTCCACAACCTGGCTTTTGTGAACTGCGCTTCTATAAACTTAGTGCCTTGGAGGAGGCAATGTCCACCAAGCTTCTGTCTGACAAAGTCCAGACTCGGGGAAGGGCCTGGCAAAGACGGCATTCCAGGAGATTGCCAAAATCACCCCTTCTAGGAAGTGGCTGTGTTCTTAGTGATTATATGTATTATGAATTTACTCAAACCGGAAACTCTCTGATTGTTATAAGAATTCCATTGTTCTAACAACTGTTGGGGATTGTTGAGAGGAGTGCTTGTAATAACACATATAGAAGTCATGGAAAATAAAGCTATACTGAGTTTAAAACAAAATTGGAAATAGAAAGCAAAATAATTAGAACGAAAGAACAAAGAAACTGTAATAGGTAAAACATCTACAAAAGGACATGTTTACCTTTCCTGTTCTTCTGGAGGCTGTTTTGACCCCTTAGCAGTAAATAAGACTTGTTTAGCGGAGATTGCGTTTTAACTCCTTAACACTAAATAAGACATATTTGCCTTTCTTGCTTTTGCAGAAGTTAGGTTTTAACTTCTTAGCCCATAGATTAGGAGGTACAAATATTTTACAAGATTAACAATTATAGGACCTAGGATAACTATAAAATATCTAGTAAGGTCATAATGACAAAAAGTTTTAGATCTGCAATTAATAGGGTGTAAGGGAATAATAGTCTATAACATAGTCTAGCTAATTAAGAAACCTCTGAATAAAAATAGGGAGATGAAGTTTAGGGAAGTGTCTGATCTCTGTCTCTTATCAAAGCAGGTTTAAAGAACTAAGAACAACATTATTCTTTTAGAAAATAAGGCTTCTCCATGCAGTACATGAAACGGTCCATGAGGATTTGACCATGACCTTACGATAAAGTGGATAGTTTTTTGCCTGGTGCTCTGAAACAGTTTGAACCAAATAGTTACATTTGATCCCTAGCTAATAAGAAACTTTTCACTTATGCTAAGATAGGGCTTCTAGATTAACATAGCACAGGAAACTTCAAATGCTTCTCTTATCAAATGAGGCAAAGGTTTGAAGAAGCCTCTGAAGAAAAAAAGCAGCAGTTTATACCATTTAGTTACATATGGTCTATGCAGTGTGAAGGTCGAAGACATAAATTGTACCAATGGTTGATACTTTAAGTTTACCGGGAAACTAAAAAGAGAATTGTATATTGAAGCAGATAATGAAAGGCTTGTTTGTGCACCTGTATAAAAAATTCAACAATAAAGAAGTAACGGCATTTCGCTCAAGCAGGGAACTGTGTCTGCCTGCAACTTGCCCCGGAGGTTCAAGTCGTCCCTCCGCATGGACTCCACTCATCCTTTGGGGACCCCAGAGTTCAGCTGGGGCTGGCCCCCAGCAATGCCTATGCTAGTAAAGTATGCTGACTTAGTTCTTTTGGATAAATACCAAACGAGGATAGCTGGGCCATTTGATGGCTCCATTTCTAGTCTTTTAAGGTGTGTCTGTACCACTTTCCCAAGTTGTTGTACTACCTTGCTGTCCCAGAAACCACAAAAGGTGTGAGTGCACCTTTTTTTATTTTGCTATAATAATGATATCATCTTTATTTCAATCTGAATCAAATTTTTACTGGTCATCATGTAGTTGTTATTGCAGTTACTTACGCATTTCTAAATAATATCTTCCTTTGCTTTTTTTTCTCAATAAACATGGTCTTACAATTAGGAGGGAATCATTATCAAACAATCAAGAACAGCAGTGTAATGACAGAACAAGCCAATACCAGTGCCAGACCATAGTTCCCCCCTTTGGGTTCCCCATGGTTCCATGTTTCACTCTACTTAAGCCCTAAGTTAATTAGACTTCTCGTGGAAGTCGGAGGTTATGAGTGCACCTTTCCCCACACATCCTTACCAGCATTTATTATAATTTATATGTTACCCTTTTAACCCGAGTGAGATGAAATCTCAGTGTAGTTTTGATTTGCATTTCCCCAATTGCTAGGGAGTTGAACGGTTTTTCACATATTTGTTGGCCATTTGTATTTCTTCTTTTGAAGAATGCTTGTTTAGTTCTTTTTCCCATTTATTGATTAGGCTATTTGTATTTCTGATGTCAATTTTTTTTTAGTACTTTATGTATTCTGGATATTAATCCCTTGTTGGAGGGGTAGCTGACAAGGATTTTCTCCTATTCACTAAGCTCTCTCTTAATTTCCCAGGTTCCTGTCAACAGATGAAGGGGTAAGGAAAATGTGATTTATATACACAATGGAATTTTCCTTAGTCATAAAAAAGAATGAAATTATGGCATTTGCTGGCAAATGGATGGAACTGTAGAACATCATATTAAATGAAATGACTCAGAGATTCAAAGGTCAAATGTTTGCTCTCATATGCAAAAGCTAGAGGGAAATAAGAGAGGAAAATGGTTATTAGGATTTCATGAAAATAAAAGGGTGATCAGTGAAGTAGGAAGGGTACTGGAGGGGAGAAAGGAGGGATGGGAAAGGGAGGAACTGCAGAATGAAATTGAACAAATTCTGCTTTGTGTATATATGAAGATGCCACAGTGAATTCCACCTTCATGTATATCTATAAATCACCAGTTAAACACCAGTAAATAAATAGAAGGCAGGCTAGTAAAACAGAAGGGGAATAGGTGGAGGGAGGAGGAGAGGGAATTGGAAGTACTGGAAATTGAAATGGGGCAAATTCTGTTCAATACATGTATGAATATATTGAAATGAATTCTACTACTATGGAGAACTATAATGTGGTAGTAAAAATATTTTTAAAAAGTGTTTGCCTGCGAGTGGTGGAGGAGGGCAAAAGAGGATTAATTTCCAAAGGATTCAAGGAATACTCCACAGTTTAGGAAATATGCTGTATCTTGTTTTGTGGTGTGCATGAGTGTGTGTGTGTGTGTGTGTGTGTGTGTGTGTGTGTGTATGGATCTAAGTGCTTACATATGGGATTTTGTTGTATGTACATTAGACAATAACATTTTAAGACAAAACAAACTGTAGATACAGACATATACCTGCCTTGGAAAAGAGGTGCCAGAATCAAATGTTACATGGCTTTCTAAAAGCTGTCTCTCAACAAGCCTGAGTATAGTATCTTCCCTTTAAATACACTGGTAGATTGTTATTAACATTTCTGAGGCAGGCAATTTTACTAATAAATAGTGTGGTGTGGCAATGTGCTCTCAATAAACACTTTTTCAGTTAGTCTGTATATTGCTGGAGAAAAAAGCACTCGAATTTGATGGAAGTTTTGATAAGTACTCCTGTCTAAACTCATAATCAAAAATAGAGAACCCAGAGAAGCAAAATGTATCTGTCTCAGACTGTCTATAATCTCTCTATAGTAAAAAAAGGTCTGTTCTCAGATACTCTGCAAAATTTTCTATTTTCAAGTGAAGTTAAATTTTCCTGGAACTTAAAGTATGAAACGGGCCAACATCTGTTGCACATTGCTCATACTTTCTAAGAGTAAGAACATAGTGTTTATCTTGCAGACACCAAAAAGACTTTCTGAATACCAGATGCCAGAAAGATTTTTTGCTGAAGAAAGACCTGAACAGTTGTTTATATTGGAAACTCTAGAAAGATCCCTTTGGCTTCATGTGTACGCAACTTCCAAACTTAATGACTTTGTTAGAAAGCAGAAAGATGTCTAAAGTTGTCCTTATAGCTTTTCGTACTTGGCCTGGCCTGGTGGATAGATTTATTATTATAGATGTATGACTACATCTACTTGCTAATGATAAGGGACCAGTCCCTTTGTTGAGATTTTTCTTTTTTGGTTTTGTGGTGCTAGGTCCTGTAAATTGTAAATCTCCTCTCTGACACCCTCTCCTTTTTCAGTGTGATGGCCTAAACCATCACTGGAAATGTCTCTGGAAAGGTCTCCTGCTGGGAGAGACATCCCCTGTCATGCAACTATGTTCAAGTGCCACCAATAAATCCTATTAATATTGCTATGGTCCTTAATATCACTTTTCCTTAATTAGCAGCTAAATCTCCAAACTCCTTATAAACTCTTTCACTCGTTCTTCTTTTGCTTAATCTCTGCATGATGGCATGACTCAGGATATACTAGTCCACCTTCTTCCTTTTCTTTGCTCTTTCCTTAGGTAATTTCATCTAGGTTTATGTCTAAATACCACTGATGTGTTGGCCTTTCTCAAAGTTACACCTTTCCTATATGTTTCGAATAAATCCTTCTTCCCTAGTTCTATACAAATGTGTAACTGAGGGTTTCCTGACATGTTTAATTGTAACTGGAACTCTTCACTCTGTTTCATTTCCTCCCTATCTCCTCTAATGTCATCCACTGAATTGCATGTCAGAAAGTAAAAATCCTCTTGGGTTCCTTATTTCTTCACTCCCCCACCAAAGAGACTGAATTTATTAGCCACTCCTGCCCCCTAGCTTTTGTCCTAAATGGACCATAGATTTCTACCATCTTCCCTCTAATCCAGGTGATTTCTCTTACCTAAAATTCAGCTCTCCCTTGCCTCTCTGCTCCCCACCCTGGTTCATTTTCAAGTTGCAGCCACCATTTTAAAAAGGTGAACATATCACATTGATCCTGTACTTAAAACACTGATGATTTCCATTTATCCACAGACTAAAAGATAGATTCTTCTCCATAACTCATCTGGTCCAACAAGTTATTGAATGCCATCTCCAGTCCTTCCCCTGAATTCAGGACTCTCCCACCAGACTCTTCCTTGTATTCTGAGAGTACAGATAGATTGGTCCTGCCTTGATGTTTCCAAGTTCCCTTTATCTAGAATCCTCTTTTGCCAGTTATCCCTTTTTACTATTTGCATATCTGCTGAAATGCTACCTTTTCTTTCTTTTTCTTTTTTTTTTTTTTTTTTTGCTGTCCAGGGAACCCAGAGCCTCCTGCAGGCAAGGCAAGGGATCTGCCACTGAGCTATTATTCCTTGACCCATGACATCATCACTCCAGTCTTCACATGGTGAGCTCCCTGTGTCTCTTCACAGCATCTTCACATGGTCTCCCCTGTGTACATGTTTGTTTGGTGTATAAAATTGCCCTTTCTATACAGACACAGACAAGTCAGATTAGGACCCCAATAAACCTAATGACTTCATTTTAATCTTCTTACCTCCATAAAGACCCCATTTCCTAAAAAATAAAAACAAAATCTAAAGCAAAAACAAAAAACCAAACAACAACAACAACAAAACATTCTGAAATACTGGGGATTAGGACTTTAAGGTGTCTTTGGGGAGGGGACACATTTCAACTCCTAACATCCCTATAGCAGTAACACCAGCTATTTTGTCTGAATTTCTGTGAGTAGCACAGAGAGATTAACCCCTTCCTTGACTGTGCTCACTGACAGCAGCAGTTTGGAAAATCAAGTACAATAAAGATGGAACTCCATAAACACCATATTATGAAGGACTGACTAGCTTTTTTCCAAACATTTTGTTCTTTTCCCTCTGGCCAGATTTCTGAAACTTTATTCAAAGGCTTGAAATATTTTCAAAACAATAGATTCTGCCTGTTTAATGAAGTGGTGTCCTGATGAGAGGATCTTCTGTAACTCATGGCTGTTTCCCCATTTCCAATGTTTAATGATGGTTCCTAAGAACAGTCCATCACGGTGGCAATCTTTTCCATGACATTTATGACCAGCGACCATCTGACTTTTAATTACACAGTAATTGCTATTTTACAGACTTTAAGCTGCTCTGTAACTTAGAAATCTTATTTTAAATTAAAAAAGAAGGCATTGTTTACTATTTTTTTCTAAATTCAAGATAGTATATTACAGAAACAGTCAAATGAAACCTGTTAGTGCCAAAAATGTGGGCATAGCCTTTTTACAGTTTTTGAAATTCATTTTTAATCTTGGTAGATGTTCTGCTATAATTAATTCAGGAAACATTAGCAGAAAACAGAGTTCCAAGTCTGGGAGGTGGGATTCAGAAGGTCATTAAATCTTTTTTTTTATTTGTTTGTTTTTGCCTTTGGGTAGAGTCATACTGGTTAAAACCTATTATCATGATTTTTAAGGTCAAAATGCAAAATCAAACTGCAGGGGTAATAAGCAAAGCTTGATTCAAGAGCTCTGGTTTTCTGTGTTAGGAGAAAAGCTACCCTTCATGTGGCTCTGGGGTTGAACCGCCATCTGCCATGAATTACTGAAGACTGACTATGGAGCTTGAAACTACTCTTCACAGAATAGTCATCTTAATGGCAATTCATTCAGACTGGCTGCTTTTATGATTTGGATGTGAGGTATCCCCCAACGCTCCTTTGTTAATGCAGGATTATTCAGAGGTGAAATGATTGGATTGTGATAGCTGCAACCTCATCAGTCCATCCTAGTTTGAATGGATTGGGTGATAACTGCAGGTAGGTGGGGCATGGCTAGAGAAGATGTATCACTGGGGCATGCCCTGGAATGGTTCATTATCCCTGCAGACACTTTCCTCCTCTTCTATGCCTTTTCATTATGATATTCTGCCTTACCTTGGAACCAGAGCAATGGACTTGGCCGACCATGGATTAAACTTCTGAAACTATGAGCAATAAACTTTTTCTCCTCTAAATTGTTCTTGTCAGCTTTTTTGGTCACAACAATATAAAGCTGACTAATACAATTGTCTCTGATTCCTTAAGATAAAAATCAAATGAGAAACAATTCAGAAATATACTACTTACTTTGTGTTGAAAACATAATCCATCAGCATGTGATAATAATATTTGTATAACAACTTCACATCAAAAAGATAATATATCACCATCAAGTGGGCTTCATTCCAGGGATGCAAATTTGATTTAACATATGCAAATCAATATATGTAATTCATCACTTGAACAAAATTAAAGATAAAAATCATATGATCTTCTTAATTGTTGCAGAAAAGGCTTTTGATAAAATTCAGCACCCATTTATGCTCAAAACTCTGGAGAAGATAGGGATCAAAGGAACATACTTTAATTTTGTAAAAGCCATTTATGACAGACCCATACCCAATATTATGCTTAATGAAGAAAGACTAAAAACATTTCCACTGAATTCAGGAACAAGACAAGGATATCTACTCTCACCACTCTTATTCAATATAGTCCCTGAAACCCTAGCCAGAGCTATCAGACAAGAGAAGGAAATCAAAATAATTCTAATCGGAAAAGAGGAAGTCAAGATGTCTCTATTTGCTGATGATATGATCCTATACTTAGCAGACCCTAAAAGCTCAACCAGAAGACTTATAGAGCTTATAAATGAATTCAGCAAAATGGCTGGTTATAGAATCAACAATCATAAATCATTAGCTTTCCTATACTCCAGCAAAAATTCTGCTGAAGAAGAAATCAGGAACTCTGTCCCATTCACAATAACCTTAAAAAGAAGAAAATATTTAGGCATCAATCTAACAAAAAATATAATGTATCTCTACAATGAAAACTATCGAACATTAAAAATAGAAATTGTAGAAGACCTGAGTAGATGGAAAGAACTTTCCATGTTCTTGATTAAGCAGAATCAATATAATTAAAACGGCCATTCTGGTGAAAGCCCTGTATAGATTCAATGCAATCCTCATCAAGATACCAATGACATTCTTCATGAATATAGAAAAAATAATTCCCAAATCCATTTGGAATAACAGAAGACCCAGAGTAGCCAAAGCATTACTAAGCAAGAAAGAGGAAGCAGGAGGTGTCACAACCTAATTTGAAGTTATACTATAGGGCTATAGTAACAAAAACAGCATGGTTTTGATATCAAAATAGACATGAAGACCAGTGGAACAGACTAGAAGATAATGAGACAAACTTTCAAATCTTTAACCATCTGATATTTGACAAAGAGGCCAAAAATATAGTGTGGAGGAAAGACAGCATGTTTAACAAATGGTGCTGGATGAACTGGTCAGCCATATGCAGACACCTGAAACTAGATCCTTATCTCTCACCCTGCACAAGAATCAAATCAAAATGGATCAAAGAATTAGAAATTAAACCAACAACTATACAATTGCTAGAAAAAAAATAGGATCAACACTTCATGACATTGGTGTCAGCACTGCCTTCCTTAACAAGACTCCCATAGCACAACAATTAAAGCCAAGAATAAATAAGTGGGGTGCCATTAAAGTGAAAAGCTTCTGCACAAGTAAAGAATTAGTCAAGAGTGTCAAGAAGAACCTACAGAATGGGAGAAAATCTTTGCCTGCTACATCTCGGACAGAGGGCTAATATTCAGAATGTACAAAGAACTTAAAAAACTGAACACCAAAATCACGAATAATCTAATCAATAAATGGGCTAAGGAACTAAATAGAAACTTCTCAATGGAGGAATTCCAAAAAGCCAATAAATACATGAGAAAATGTTCCACATAACTAGCAATCAAAGAAATACAAATCAAAACGTCACTGAGATACATCCGCATTTCTGTCAGAGTGGAAAAAATGAAGAATATGAACAATAACAGATGCTGGAGGGGTTGTGGGAGGAAAGGAACACTATCACACTGCTGGTGGGACTGCAAGATTGTACAGCCACTCTGGAAAGCAGTGTGGAGAGTCCTCAAAAAACTAAGGCTGGAACCACCTTATGATCCAGGTATCCCACTCCTGGGCATTTTCCCAAAAGAGCTAGAATCAGCATACTAGAGAGACATGGCTTCATCAATGTTTATAGCAGCTTAATTTACTATAGCTAAACTGTGGTCAAACCCAAATGCCCCTCACCAGATGAATGGGTTTAAAAACTATGGTATATACATACAATGGAGTTCTTCTCTGTTATTAGAGAAAATTATATGATGGCATTTGCGGCCAAATGGATGCAGATGGAAAAAATTATGCTGAGTGAAATATCCCAAACTCAGAGACTTAAGGGTTGAATATTTTCTCTCATATGTGGAAGCTAGAGTAATATCTAAGATGGACTGAAAGTTAGCTAAGCCCAATAAAAAAACTCAACATAGTTGAAATTTCACATAAGTTGGGGGAACCATAACTATGAAGCTGAGGGAAGAAGGGAGGGGGCAAGGATGGGAGAGAGGGAGTAGGGTGGTTATCAATGCAGCTGGAGGGAGGGATTCGGGGGTTATCAATGCAGCTGGGAACCCTTAACTCTCATGAGAAGCCCAACTAATATGGAGTTAAAGCAGGGTAGACATGGGATCAGGGAGTGGTTAAAATGAGGAGACCCTGACTAGAATCAGCCTTAACTTACTTTATCAATATCCATATATTCATGAATATGTAATAACAATCCCTTCCAACATGTAAGACAATGTTGAACGAATAAAAGAAAAAAGACACAAAAAAAGGGAACTTCAGAACTTGGAAAGCATTTTGGTCTACATTATCTCATTTGATCCTTAGCTAATTCCCTTAGGAGAAAGGTAGGGAGAATATTATCATATCCATTTTGCTTGAGAGGACACTGTGGTTCATGGAAATTAAGCATAGTTTTGAAGAGCTATCAAGAATCAGAGATAGGACTAGATTCATGGAGATGTTCTATGATACCAATCTGACTCACATTAACTCCAATAAAGCTCAGTTTTGTTATCTGTAGAAAAGGATGGTATCCCATCATTGAAAATATTACCTGCCATCAAGTAGATGCTCAAAAGATACCTGTTAAATAATGAATGAATGAATGAATGAATGAAAAAAACAAGTGCTTGGATTAATGCCTGATAAAGAGTAGGTATTCAGTAAATGTTCATTATTACTATTAAGGACTGATGAAAAACCAATATCTATACCTAGAACTTAGAGCTGTTTTTTCTCTAATAGTGTTTTAATTTGTCTTTGAATATTTTGAGTTTATTGGGTAACCACTGTGGCTTAATTATATTGATTGCTATTTATTTAAATCATTTTGACTTCTTTCCCTAATAAAGAAGGGTATGCAGTTCTTTAGTCATTTCCTACAGGTCAGTCCATGGGAAGACAGAAACCACACTAAGATTCAGTTAAATAGGATTTGACTAATAAAGAAGATTCATAGGACCTATCATGCCCATGTTTACAAAGATTCAGTTTATTGAAGGAGAAGAATCCCATATAGAAATTGCCCTGAAGCATCCCAGCCAGAAGCAGCCTCTCTGTAAGGGACCTGGAGCACAGGGAGGGGTGAGTACCCAGTGCCTTATCTCTGGATGGTGTACCAGAACATGCTCCCTCTCTTTCAGGTCAGAAACCCCCAAACATGAAACATCTGGGAAACAGAGGGTCCCAGATAGACTATCTGGCAGAACTTTGTATCCCCTGGTGATCACAGGCATATTCTTGCTATGCACCCAGCCCTACTAGCAAAGCATTCAGAGTACCACTGGGACTCACTTTAATCAACAAACAATGCTGACAATCTGGTACTTTCCACCCGAAACTTGCCTTGGACCCATGGCCACAGAGCAACGCTATTAATCAGTAGATTTCACTCTTTGACAAGGGTTAATGCAATACAAAAAAAAATCTAGCTGCAGAAAAACATCTCAGGCCAAGCTAAGCCTGTCAGAGTTAATCCTCCTGCATTGCTTACTTCCCTGAGATTTGACCTTGAGCATGGACTTCTAACATGAAGCAATTTCATGTAGCATGATGGCCATTATTGGCCTTGCAGTACGCTATAATCAGATAAACAATCAAGATGCACAAATTCCAACATTTTAAATAAATGGTGACGGTTTCATATTATAAACAGGCTGCTGCACCATCCAATAATATCAACACAAGCTTTCTTAAGTCTCTTCCTGTCCTAGATCTATCACTGTCTAGACCTTATGATAAACACCTATGAAGTGATTTAATTAATCCATCATCAATTACATCTAAATTTTCTTCAGGATAATTCCAGGACAGAGAGTTAACATTGTGAAAGAATTGTGATTGATTTACCAATGCATTTGATTATCATCATCAGTACTATCAAATATTTTTTATCTTCTACAATATGATTACAACTCAAGCATTGTTCCATTCAGCAGCTGCATTACAGAGCACATCTGGATAAGACAGCTATAATCATAGCACATGGTTTTATTACCTTCAACAAGCTCCATGTTTTCCTGTATTACATACATTATTCCTCAGAGGGCATAAGTTGAAGACCATGTCTCTATGGTTATAGGATCCCTACCCCTCTGAGGAAACAATCAAATCCTTTTTTTAAGGTATGTTAGTCTGAGCTCTCCAGGGAAATGGAAACAATAGTATAAACAGTTGAGAAATGACTCACATGGTTATGGAGGCTAAGAAGTCTCACAATCTGCCATCTACAACTAGAGACCCAGAAAAGCTGGTGGCAGAGATATAGTGTAAGTCCAAAGGTCTGAGATTCAGCAGTGCTGATTATACAAGGTCAAGTTCAAGGACAGGAGGAGCCATTTGATGCCTCAGTTCAAGCAGTAAAGCATAAAAAAATTCAACCTTTCTCCACCTTTTGTTTCTATTCTGGCTATCAATGAATTGTATGATGGCCCCCCACATAGGGAAGGACCATCTGTTTTAATGAGTCCACCAATTCAATTGCTAACCTCTATCAGCAATACCCTCAGACATGCATCCAGTAATAATGTTTAACCAAATATCTCAGCCTTCCACGGTCCAGTAAAATCGACATATAAAATTAACCATCATGCTAGATGATGATATTTAAAAGATAAAGACATCCCATGCAGGACCTATCTACATTTCATGAGAAACAACTCTTGTCCTATTTAAAATGCAATCAATATTCCTGAAAAATTTTTTTCACATTTATTAGAAGTATATAGCGATACAGGATACAGATGAGGGGGAAACATTGTCAAAACAGTAGCAATCAATGTGTATAAACTTTGTTAACCAGGGGTAATGCTAACGCATAGATAAGCTACTATGGGTTTCATCTATTGCAGTTTCCCCCAGAAGAACTCATGTGTTAAATGGGTATCTAAATTTTACTATAGGAAAAGAATGTTAGCAATTATCTGTGGCACTAAAGCCACTACAGATGTCCTCAGTAACTCACATGCTCCAGTGAAAATGTCCTTAGACCTAGTGGCTCAAATATCTTCAATGAGAAAACCCAGTTACTACAAGGGTGAAAGAGAGCCTGAGTGCTTGTTAGGTATCACTCATTATAGTCAGAATGAATTAAAAGACTTGAGGACAACCCAGTGACCATGAGTAACTTCAGGAGCTTTCTTGTTGGTATCACTGTCAGATGCAGCTCAAGTGGATCTTTTGCATGACTCTTCTATAGATAATAATTCAGTGTCTCAAGCAGCTTCCCTATGTCAATTCTCCAAACTCAGAGACCTTTATTTCTATACATATAATCAAAGGAAAGAGAGGGGAGGAAAAAAGAATGCATAATTGTTCAAATTCATAATCTGAAGAGGGAAAGATATGAAAGTCCTTATAAGTTATCTGCAAATTGCAAATTATTACTCAAATGCCAGTTTTAAATTGTTAGCTGCGAAACATCATTCTGTAGTTGATACCAGTTCATTTTAAAGAAGTATAAAGAAATTCCATGCCTCACTTTTTGATATTCCAAGTCCAGTGTGACACAAAGGTGCAAAGAAGTACACATAAAAGCAAATGTTCTTCTATTTGCTTCAAATAAAAAAAAACACGTTTGAAACACTATAATAGATGTTATATAAAAATAATTTTAATGAAGTGACTTTTCTTATTTCATGAAGCTGAACGCAGAAGAAAGCTCGTCATTGTCTTTCTTTATCAGATGTTGGAATTCATTGCAGTTGCCAACTACAACCACTATTTTACTGAAATCAAAAGAACTTTTATTTGGTGTAAATGCCCAACATTTTAAACTTTCCATTCTGTATCCTCTCTCTACCTTCATTTTAAAGAAACGCTGTGTCAACCCAAGAATACAATATCATTAAATTAGCCTTTTGATTTAATTGAGGGTTTTTGACATTGTAATAACTTAATTACATCAATCAAATTTTAATCAGTTAGCCTGATTCGGTTATCATGACAACTCAAATAATGAGAAATAAACAAAATAATTAGGCTGTTTCTATGTTTTGGCTGTCTTTATGTGACAAAAACAATGATGTGTACATACCCATCACACTTGCTGAAAAAATTTTGAATTTATTTAAGAACACCACATAGATGGGACCACTTAGCATATACATGCCTACCAAATTTCATGTACTTTTAGATTCTCTCATTAGGTTGCAGACTCTTTAAAATATACAAATCTTGAGAAAAATATGTCTTAACTTGCTTCAATATTCCCAAAGAACCCAGAGAACAGTTTGCATATATGCAGTAAAAGAAGTTTGTGTAATTGAAATGAATAAAATGTGAAATTAAGGGAAGAAAAACATTTTTAAATTGTTGTTGTTTTTGGAAATCTGAAGTCTGCAGATCCCATATTTTCCTCATCCTGTTGTAGAAAGGTTCTCAGTGGATTTCCATTACACTTGTGTTGGATAGACTGCATTATTTCATCATCTTGGAAAGGAAAAGGTACACATATTATTAAAATATACCAGGCAATGTGTTAGAAATTTTCACACACATTATCTTATTTGAACATTAGATGTTTGTCACTGTGACAACATACCTGAAATAAGTAACTTCTAAGAATGAAAGATCACCAAGGGTCATGGTTTCAGAGATTTCAGCCCAAGGTTGGTTGATTCTGTTGCTCTTGTGCCCAGAGCAAGGCAACCTATCAGGAAACTGCTCACATCCTGGCAGCTGGGAGGGAAAGAGAAAGAAAGAAGAGGAAGGTGTTTCAACATTCCCTACAAGGACACACCCCCAATGGAGAACTTCCTCCCAGGAGGCTCTACCTCTTTAAAGCTGCACCACCTCAGTACAGTGCCACAGGCTGGGGACCACACTTTTTTTTTTTTAATTTTATTTTTGAGCAACCTTACAAGATTTTAACAAAATAATATATAATGTGTATATATTCTGGATATTGCATTTATCCCCAGGAGTGCCCCCCCCCCAATTACCCTCCCTTATCCCTCCCTTCCCCTTCCCACTATAACTCTAAAAAAAGTATTAGATTGTAAAGCATTACATCTTATCTGGATTTAACTCATGCTACTAGACCAACTTTCTCATTGTCCAGGGTCTAGTCCCCACCTCCACAG
>PVKS010043736.1:0-14685 GCA_004027875.1 Aplodontia rufa | reverse complement strand
ACACCTTCAGAGTTGGGGCTGTAGCTCAGCAGTAGAGCACTTGCCTAGCATGTGTGAGGCCCTAGGTATGACCCCCAACACTGCTAAATAAATAAGGACCTCTCTCACATCTATAATTTGAATTTTTATTTTGCAGAGCTCTATGTTGTACACATAACACAACACAAGGACAAGAGTAAAACACAAACATTATTTTCTACGGTTTCTATGTTCCAAGAACCTTTGGGGCTCTGTGTAAAATCCTCCTACCGAAGACAACAAAGCTTTTGGTTTTATAAATTCTAAAGATTACAAAGGGAAGCAAAGCCTTCTTAAGACAGCAGGCTTAATATGCTGGCTCAAAATACATGCAATGAGACTCTGGACCTTGAAAGTATCAGAACCATCCCACAGTGCCTGTGTGTGCATCACTGTTTGAAAAAAACCTCACAATGCATTTGCATGCTCTAGATCCTGGCTGGTAAAATGATACTACTCCAAAGGAGTAAAATTAATATGGATACAAAAGAACATTCACTGTAAAATTCCAGAAATGTTTTCTCTGAAACATTAATCCACTTGGTTCACAAAGCAGCAACCCTTTGGGCCACTCAATGTACACCATGGGTCTCAATGCTCATGGACTTCAAGCTAAACATACCCTGGTATCAACAGAAAAAAATGCAGTGATGCCAGGAGCTCTTCACTTCTCCTACTGACACTGAGACAGCTAACCCATGGATAAACCAGAGCATTAAAAAAACCCACAGACTCAAGAATTTTTTTCAGAACCTTGACTCCTAACTTTCCCAAGGCATTCCCCAATAATGGGTTTTATAAGCAAAAAACGGTGTGGGGGAAGCCACTTCATTTAAAATTTGAGCAGTAAAAAGTTTGCACGTATCAGCAAATACATTAAATAATAGACATGGTGTGATACATCTGTTTAAAATCCCACTAATTATCTAACAAATGAACAGCTTAACCTCTTGCTTTCAAGATAATACCAAGTTTCATGAAAGAATCTCAAATAACTTTATATACCACATATCATTAACTCCCATAAACCCTCGACAAGTGTGGCATAAAGTCAATGCTCCAAATATAATGAGGAGAGCAGCACAAAACAATTACAAAATGTCAGAAATTATTCAGCAAAGAACCCTAAGAAAAAAAGAATTGGTTAAACCAGCTTCTAATACAGCTTTCTAACTTTATTTTGAACCTACCTTTATACAGTTTAAGGTGAAGAAACCAAGATTTCATGATGACAGAAAAATTATCTTAGTCCAAGATATGTAAGCTCAAATAGTATGCACAACAGTGTCAGCTGAATTATTCTTTCCCAAGGAAAATATCGATGATGGACTTAGGGAAGGTTCCAGACAAGTAAAGAAACCAAGCACCCAGAACTCCTCAGCAAAAGGCCTACCCTTTGGTCCTGATAAAGCTACAAAGAGGGCACGTACAAAATGGACAAAAACTTTTGTTTTCTTAAAACAATTCTGAGATACACTTTGCAGGCAACAATTTTCTATTTTCTGGTATGTTTATGAAAAATGTGCCCTCATTTCAAAAACCGGTCCCTTAGGCATTGCTGCTGAGGAAGGAGTAGCCTGAGACACCAAGGTAGGCTATAAGACTGAACAAGCTGAGGAACAGGCCACTGTCAGGCTGACACATGACATGTGAAAGAAACTGAACCAGGGAGGGCAGCGGTGGGCAAGGATTACCAGCATCAACCCTCACAGATCCACTCAAAATGCCTTACTGCATGGTTTGTGATAATCCTGCATATTTCACTTAGAATTACAGAACCAGCCTAGAGCTAGAAGGGACTTTAGAGGTCATCTAATCTAACCTCTAACCAAAGAAGGCCTTTTCTCTATTATATACTTGTAATGGTCTGGAAGCTTCTATGTGATTTCATCCACTAGGGCAACTCCACTGCTGAGCAGGGCTAATTGACAGGAAATCCCTTATTGTTAATTGCTACCAATTAACCATATCTTTACATTCTGGAGCTACACAGTATAAATCCCAATCCTTTCTTTACATGACAGTTCTAATATTATGAAATATAAATGCAAGACATACCTATTACATGTCCTTTGCAGTATGAGCCTATTCTTCCTGCCTACAAAGTCTTTATGATGTTGATTCAGTCATTCATTCATTCACTCATTTAAGAAGTATGCATTATGTGCCATCCAAGAGAGAGACTGACAACAATAGCAGATAATCTTTAGTGATCACTTACTAAGGACCAGGAACTGCATTCAGTGCTTTACATTTAATAATTTATCTAATCTCCTCAACAAACATGACGAGAATATTCTGTTGTTTTTTTTATAGATGTGGAAACTGATGCACAGAGAGGTTAGATAATTTTGTCCAATATTACAAAGATAGTAGGCAGCACACTGGCTCCTATGCTCAAGGAACCCACAGTCTGGTAGAAAAGAACTAATGGTCATCCTTCTCACTCTGTAGCATATCTGCAAATCTACATGTTCTGTTTTTATCATAATTGCTACAAATAACATTGTTCAGGACAGCATCAGTGAACCTCACCACATCATAAAGAAAAGTGCCCATCCCGGTTGACGATTAACACACTAATAAAACTGTTCTAGAGTATGGTTGCTCCACAGACTACAGACCCCTGATTCTACCTGCATTCTGTATGTATTAGTTTGACTGGACCTCAAGGCCATTGTGAGAAGCTATTAGGTCCTTTGGCAAAAATCAAATTATATGCTCTTATTTACTAAACCTGACAAAGGTTTTCAAAAAAGCTGATCTTGTTTCTTTTGTTAGTCTTAGTCTTAGAAGTGATAGTTAGTTGTGGCAATGTTGCAGTAAGTTAGTTTGTCTTGCACACTGCTAGGGAAAGCAGAAAGGAGTACATTCTTTGTGGTAAGCAGTTTTGAAATGTTTTAAGAGTCCACATCCTTTATCCTATAAAGAACACATGAACAATTTATCCTAATGAAATCATCAGCAATGTAGAACAAGATTCATGTAGAAGATATTTATTGCAGTACTATTTATAATTACAAAACACTGGAAACATGAATGTCCTAAAATAGGGGTACAGACAAATCATACAATATATACCTGCTAAAATCATAATACAAAAAATTTAGTTTATATAAATTACTCATCACAGGGAACTGCTTATGATAGGTTCACTTTAAATGCCCAGAAAAGCCAGGCACAGTGGCACACACCTGTAATCCCAGTGACTTGGAAGACTGAAGCAAGAGGATCACAAGCTCAAGGCCAGCCTCAGCAACTTAGCAAGACCCCCATCTCAAAATAAAACAAAGAGCTGAACATGTAGCTCAGTGGTAAAGCACCCCTGAATTTAGTCCTTAGTACCAATCAATAAATAAATATCCAGATAATCTACAAAAATGAACTATAATCCACATTAAGTTTGTTTAAAAATGTTCTAGTGAACACTTCTGTGTGTATATGCACATTCACGGAAAGATGGTGAAAATGCACAAAAATGGATTGTTAAGATTATGAGTAAACTTTATTTTCCTCTATTTTTCTATATTTTCTAAATGTGCTGCAATGAATATGTATTAATTTTATGACCAGAAAAAAAACCAATGAAAACAATTAGGATGAATCATATGAAATTGCTGATATTCAACTGCTTTTGACTTTCAAAACAAGTACTTTCATGTGATCCAACCTAACATTAAGCCTAAAAGAAAAAAAAATTAATAACATTACCTGTTCCCGGTAAGGCAATACTGATCCTTGGTGACTGCTACAAAATGCTAAAAAAACAACTGCTTAGCAATCTTTCCTAGAAGTGTATTGTATAGCTCACTAGTCTATAATTTTCTAGATTTCACCTTTAAGAAAACAGAATCAATATACTCAGTGTCTTCAGTCTTCTAGACAGAAACTCTGGAGAAAATCCTGATTTGCTTATTTATGTAACTTGCATTCCAAATTACAAGGGCTATGACTCCATGACCCTGATATTTCTGTCCTCAAAAGTTTGTCACTTTTTATTGTATGAGGTGCTAACAAATCCCACTTTTGCCCCCTTCCCCAGGTTTCTACCAATAGACCTGTTACTATTAGGAAAAAAAGAATTCTAATTTCAGGACAAGAACAATGTCCAAGTACTTAATACTGTGTTTATTAGAGAATTCAGAGTATGAAATATCCTGATTGATCTTTGTTTTTTGATATCCTCCCCTGCAACCCCCACCCTACTGTGATCAAAAAGACCTGAAGATCAATCTGTTCTATGAAAGGGAGTGGTTTCTAAATTTGGTAAACTCCAAAACACCTATTATCCAGAATCTCTCAGGGATTACCAATACTCATTTCATAATTGTATTAGCCTCCAGTAATTATACAGCAAGGCTGAGCCATGTACCTTGAGCATTCTGGGCTAAGGTGTAATGCATATGACTGGGAGATGAAATTTATAGAAGAACCCTTGACTGAAGCATTTTTTACTTATCCTGACCTTTGATTTACACTTGATGATTTACCCATACTTTTTGTTATTGCTGTTGAGTGAGGAGGCAACAGTTTTTCATCCTATAAAAACTAATCCCCTTGCAGTTCCTGCCCAAAAGATCAATGTGAATTAATCACCGGAAGATTTCAAGCTCTTTTGTCCCATGCCAAAACACTTTTATTGTCAGTTACGTGATAGGCACTGTACTAGATGGAATTTTAGAGATTATTGATCACCTCCTAAATGAGTAGCTAAACTGGAATTAGAGTCCCCTCCGACCTCCTTAGTCACAGAAGGGGGTAGGGTAAAAGGATGTGCAGCCAGAGGAAAGTTTGATGGGTATAGATACAGAAGATCCTTCATCCACCAAAACCAAAACCAAAAAAGAGGCTTCTTACCCTTACCCTTATAAATTTAGACCTATAGCTAGAAAAAAAAAGGTTCCCAAGGTTATGAAAATACAATACGGTTCCTCTTGGGCCTCACCTCTGCAAAGACAGCATCTCCTTCCTCTCTGTGCAAATCCTGGCAATTACCAAAGAATCGATGGAACTCAAGTAGGCATTGTTCCACGCCAAGGGCATCATTTTCTAACCTCCAGGCAATGTTTGCCTTTCTCCCTTTATGTTTTTTTATTTATAAAGTCAGTTGTTGTACAATTATAAATGCATACAAAGTAACAATATGATATGCTTTTGATCCTAAACTAGTTACCCTCACACTGCCCACACCCCAGTCTTTCTTCTATATTATTCCCCTGTAACAGATAAAAATGTGTGTGTGTGTGTATGTGTGTGTGTGTAAAATTGTGAATTTCCTGAACTAAATGACTGCATAAGTATTATTTGACTTCTGACCGGGGTACTAAAGAGTATGTTACATTGTTGATTGTCTCCCTAGATCTTTCCCTAACTTCCCTCCCTCCCTCATCCCAGCCACTGCACAGAAATTAGGTCTCCCTTTCTTTAAATATACCTTATTTGTATGTTATGGAATTTGTTTACAGGCCAATGTCTTTATTTTTCCCTCCATCCCTACTTCTACAACAATCTACGATCAGGAACTATGATCTTACTTACCCTTATAATACCCAGGACTCAATATTGTACCTGGCACATAGTAGGCGAGATGACTGAATTTGGTCCTTATAATCCGCAATTTTAACAAAGAACTCTATAGAAGTACAATAACAAAAAAGCTGTTAAAGCCTTTTCAGTGATTAAACCACCCAGTACTTTACTTACAAAGAGTAAGATGATAAATGCTATTGGTGTCTGTGTTTCCTGTATTTCGGAAGAGTGGCACAGATGTGAGAGGCCATGTTCATTTTAGCCACTTACAAATAAAGAAACTTTGCCAATTTACTTAATCCCTTTGAGACTTTATCCTCATTTGTGAAAAGGGATAATATCACCTACCCACAGGGTTGCAGGAGATTAAATGAAATAGAGTAAGTACTGTATGTGGCTAGCAGGCACCCAGCCAGAAATTTCCTAGTCTCCACTTTATCCAACCAGGCTGTCCTTACCAATCACCTGATTGCTATTTTATGTTTTCACCTCTTCCACAGGTCACACCAGTGCACTTCAATCTGAATCTAACGAAGAGCTCTTTTAGCCCCTTCATATCCCCTTTCCTCCCCACTTCATCAAATCCTGCCATAAATCACCAATGCCAGAGGCTCACAACTTTGGCTCCTTGAGGTTAACTTGTCTTTCCTTCTGCCTTCCTGCATTTAGTCCTTATGGCAACTGCTTTGAAAAAGAAAACTTTGAGACAAAATGCAAGATGGCCATGCTTCTGACTCCAGGAAGCAGGGACACATGTTGCCTTAGAAGGAAGCTTTATACTTCTCATCAGATAAGAATTCACCACCCCAGCTTCAGTCTCAAAAAGACAACTACAGGCAGCAAAATGAAAATGCAGAAGCCCATTACCAAACCTGTAAATGGGAAGGCAACATGAGACTGGGAGAGTACAAATAGCCAACTTCCATCAAGCCAGCCAACAAAGCCCTGTGCCAGCACACATTTTACTTAAACCTCCTACACTAATTAGTTCCAAGGAAAGACATCGCCTTGACATGATTAAGGAAGAACAAGAGAAAAGCAAACCATAGTTCTTACACAGAGTGAACACTGGCAGAAAAGAAAGAGCCACCAAATTTTGCCAAATCTGTAATATAAAATTAACTGCAAAACTGGAAACCCTGCTGTGTAGAGTATTAAGAAAAATTAGTGTGGCAAAGACAGGGGGCAATATGCAATATTAGCAACGGCATGACTTGGTGGCTTCCAAGCATAAAAGGACACATAAGAAGCCAAAGATAGGATGCAGGGACACATGATGTGTATTAACTCCCCCTTTCCTTGTAAGAAACAAATTACAACACAGGTTCACTTCATTACACTGCATGTAAAAGAATAAAGCACTGTTTCCGGGCAACAAACACTTTAGGAGCTTAATATTCACTGTGCAGAATCCTAAAAAGTCAGTGAATGTCTTGGAATTTCACCACACAAACTTGCGTCACCACACTCTTTTGTGTCAGACTGTTTCATTATCTTCAAGGCTTAGCATAATTGGAGCCTCAGTCTAAAAATAGGCTATTTTTTTCCTTTGCAATCTGATTGGTAAATAAAAGTTAGGGGAGTTTTTATCCCCTTCATTTGTTTTAAACAACTGTGAGCTTCTGCTCATCAAGCAAAGATTACTGAATACATTTTCTGGATCTATTTGTTTATTCTACTTAAGGCAAACAACCTATGTATGACCTTCATCGTTTTAACAGGTGGAGAGTGCCACAGACAAGCTACACGAAGACATGTTCCAGAACCATTCCAAGTTTCAGCTGTGGAAGACAGCATTGCCCACCACTTAACTCCACAAAATGCAAATGACAATATGAAGCATTCCTCCATCTTTCCACCTTTGCTTCATCACCCAATCCTCTTCCTTAAGAATTCCATTCCAAGGGCTTCATTAATTACAACCATTCAGATTTCCTTCCAGCTGGTGTTAAGACAAAGGAAATAAAAGAAGAATAGAAACTCTTGGAGAATCTGTCACAAACATGGCAGTAAATACTAACCAAACCAGGATGATACATGTTAACCCTGCATACATCCTTTCAAACAAAATGGCTCCAAGCACTGTGAGGATGAGACCCTATTTTTCCCCACCTAATGCCTCTTACAGAGACAAAACCTCAAAAAACACAGGTAATGTGTTATAGCAGTTAAGAATGTACTACAGGGGGCTGGAACATTGGCTCGACAGTTATGGCACTTGCCCAGCATGCGCCAAGTACACAGGTTCAAACCCTAGCACCCACGTATACAACCACGTGTCAGAGCAACGAAAGCCATGTGAAAAACTCAATAAAAATTGATTGTCTCTTTCTTTCTCTCACTGTCCTTCTCTCTTAAAAAGAATTTAAAAAAATAAAAAAGAATGTACTACAGCAGTTAAATCTACTTCCTAGATTTGATTTATGGCTCCATTATTCACTAGCCCCATGACTTTGGGCAAGTTATTTAAACTCTCTGTACTTCAGTTCTCTTGTTAAAATGGAGTTAATTGCATAAAACCCATAAAAACGTGACTCACAATCAACCAAATACAGATCTAATGCAGTTGAGGATTGGCTCCCATCCTCCTTCTCGACCCCATTGATAAGAACAGGGTAACTATTATCAAGGAGATGATGAGGGGCTTGAGCAGTGACTCGGTGGTTAAAGTGCTTGCCTGGCATGCATGAGGACCTGGGTTCAAACCCCAGCACCACACACACAGCTGGGTGTTGGAGAAACAAAGGCCAAATGAAAAAATAAATTAAATTGATTCTCTCTTTTTAAAAAAAAAGGAAAATAAAAGGGAGGATGGATAAATGGATAACAAGCAGGCAGAACATTAGGGAAAAAATAGCTTATGACCATTTAAATTTTCTCAGTTCAATACATTTGTATACATTTAATAAATGAAAACATTTTCTTCTCTATGTCCACCTCCCTCACCTTCAGTAACAAGAAAACAAATCAGTAAACATTTTTAATAAACCTCACAATAACATGACTCCTACATTTTAGACAAGTAGAACTGTGCTTACATGTTGTAGTATGGTTTTGCTATTAGCATAAAGTGCTTAGAATGATGTCTGCCAAGGATCAAATGCTTAATATATCTAAGTTATTATTAGCCCTAATTTAACTGTGTGTCTAAATATTTAGCTTTTACATACAAAGGGGGAAATGAGTTCAGATCCTTATTCTCTTTGGACATTCATAATAACTGTCACCCAAGTCAAGGGCCAATCAGATGGGTCACGGTAAACTGACAAGTAGGGAGAGAACCACTATACTCCACATGAAAAAGACAAAATTAGGATTCATCTATGGCTACATTTCCGCCCCCTCCAATAGATACCTCCAAATATAATTTATGTTGATTCAATTTAATAGCAAATGACTCACATAGGCTTCTAGATGGTAAAATGAGACGTCCTGTGCTGGGGAAAAGGCCCAAAGCATGATCATAACAGCAATCTCTGTTTTAAGAACTACAACTGCTCCAGTGATGGGGCTGGAGCAGTGGCTCATCAGTTACAGTGCTTGCTTGGCATGTGCGAGGACCTGAGTTTGAAGCCCAGCACCACGTACACAACTGGGTGTCAGAGAAACCAGAACCAGATGAAAAATAAATAAAAATTGATTCTCCTTCTCTCTCTCACTGTCTATGTACTGGCTTCTCCTCTCTATATGTGAATTCACTACATAAGCATCAATTCTGAAGTATGTGATGGTAAAGAAAATATTTAATATCTTCAAAAAGAACAGAAAGCATAGGTCACATGCATTGGGTCTAATAAAACGAAAAAAATAAAAATATTTTTAACAATCCTACTTTGAAGATCAATAGTTTTAAATAATTTAATTTCCTCTTGTGCCTCTTTATCTATAGCCTGGGTCTCCTACATCTACCAAAAGTCCTACTCCAAAAATAAATGTTGGCAGATACAAATAGCAGTTATTTTCTAATTGTCAAATAATTTTTAGAAAATAAACAAAAATTCCTCTACCTCCAAAAATCTATAATAATAAAACAATGGTACAGATGTGAAAGGAAACCAGAGCTGATGAATCCAGCTCACTTAATAACCAAAACCAGTCCACACAGTTCCATGAAATTCTTTGCCTCCAAATTTTGAGATGAAAAAGGGCTTAATCCAAAACAAATTATTTAAAATTTTCATCTTTTCAACTATTTATTTACCTCATAACCTGTGTTCACTACCCATAGGATTTGGGACTTCATCCCATCAGTTCTCACCTTTATTCACAACTCTGAAAACAAAGTTCAAATGCCAAAGGAACAAATTACACAACTGACAGACAGCAGAGGGCTGAATTAGTTCAAGAATTACCAACAACCTTCTATGTGCCAAGGTCTGTGCTATGTGTAGAGAAGAGAGTAAAACACACTCTCTCCCTTAATGGAACTCACAGTTCAATAAAAGGAAGATGAATATAAACAAGCAAATGTATGTCAATGACGACGATGAGTACCAGAAAAAGAATGAAGCAGAGCACTGAGCAAAGAAAGATTGTGACACACTCCTGCACTGGTATAGAAAGAGACAAGTACAGGAACGTCTACTTTGCTTAGCAGTGAAACACCAATAACAGCCTAAAAAGCCACTGAGAGAGACACATAAAATAAATTATAAAATACCTGCATGATGGAATACTATAAAGAAGTTCAAATTAATGATCATATCTGTATGCATCAACATGGGTATCATTCAAAAATAATACTGAACAAAAAAGGAAGCTGCAGGCTCAAATATGATGATACCATTTACATAAATAAAGTGGGCACATTCACAGGCAACAAAAGCATATGCAAAGAAAAGATATACATTAACATCATAATAGGTACCTGCGCAGAGGGCCAGAGGAGACTGGGGAAGGTCATCAAGAGACTAACAATCTGTAATGTTTTATTTAAAAGAAAATCTAAAATACACATGTATATGTTTATTTCTATCTATAACATGGGAGTAAAGCAGAGGAGACATGAGTGGGGAATGGAATAAGGGGGGATATCATGGACTAGGATCAGCTTTAACTTACTTTGTCAATATCCATGTATGTATGATTATATAACAACAACTCCCTCCAATATGTAAGACTATGTGGAACTAATAAAAACATAAAGAAAATATAAAACAATTATATATCTTAACATGTATTAATTTTTATATATATAAGCATTTAATATTTTAAGCATTTTATCCTAAAAAAATTTTGGGGAAAAAAGTTAATTTAAAAATGAGAGATGGGGCTGGAGTGATGGTTCAGTGGTTATGGCACTTGCCTGGCATGTGTGAATATGTGAGTTCAGATCCCAGCACCATGTACACAATGAAGTGTATGATGAATGAAAGTCACATGAAAAACTAAATAAAAATTGCTTCTCTCTCTCCCTGTCCCCTCTTTCTTTAAAAAAAAAAATGAGAGATGGAGGTGAGCTGGACAGACCTATTTATTAAGAGTAGTATCTTCACCAAGAAGGTGAAATAAGCTGAAAGCTGGACTGAATAATGCTAACCCTGCACAAAGCTGGAGGAGGAACTTTCTAGGCAAAAGGAACCAAATGGACAAGGGCTCAATGGAGGGAAAGAACTGCATATGCATGCAGAGTACAAGAAAAATGGTGGCCCCTATGGCTGAACTAAAAGCAGGGATGTGTAAAAAGGGTCAGCAGGCAGGGAGCACAAAAGGTAAAAAAAACCAAACCACACAGGACCTTGGAGTCCAAGAAAAACTGAGATAGAATCGACTGAAGAGCTTGAAAATGCAATTGCACTTTTAAAATATAGTTCCACCTGCTACACTGAGACTAGATTAGAAGGGACAAGAGGAGAAGGGAAACACCACAGGGAGGCTGCTGTGATGATCCTAGTCAGAGGATGGTGACCTAACCCTACTGTGGGTGTGGAAGTATCAATGGAGAAAAACAGATGATCTAAATATTTCAGAGATAAGGTTGGCAGGACTTACTGAAAACAGGATCTTAGAACTTGGATGAGAAGAAAATAATAGAAAAGAACTTAAGATAAAAATACTTGGTGCTTGCCTTTTTGTGCCCACTACTTTAAAGCATTCTACTAGATGTTGCTAAAGAACATAAAAACCCATTCCTAGCCCCTGAATCTATTTAAGAAAATGGAATGAACAAGCTTAAACTTGTAGGAGTGAATGAATATAAACGTAAGCTAAGGTAATTAAATTGGAGAGTGAGGAAGATCAGGTTAAATCACTCATGGAAAGTGAGTTTTGGGAAAGGCTGAAAGACTGCACAAAAATTATTGGTGTAGGTGGACAAAGGTAGAAGAAATGGCAAAGTAAAAACACAAACTTGAAAAGAGTTTGGCAAATAGCATACAAATTGACCTTTTAAAAAGAGCAGACTATTAGTGCTCAGATGAAAGAAAATCGTACTTGGAGGTAAGAGAGGCTCTGAGGCCAGATATGATAGCAAAGTTATTTTCTAGATAACATTTACTAAATACTTCCTATGTGTTACACATATGACAAGGCATTAACATGCATTATCCATCTAATTCTCACAACAATGCCACCAGGTAGATACCATTATAATGTAAAAGGGGGAATCTGAGGCTCAGAGTTTAAATAGGTAGTCCCAGGATTCCTACTGGGGAAGAAGCCCAGTTGGAACACAGCTTGCTTGCCTCCTCAGTCCATATGTTTAGCTGGTAAGCCATGAGGCTGGACGTGGTAGGCAGAACAGTGAGAGCAGGGAGTCTGAGGCTCCTGGGCCTAGGTCTGGATTCCACTTCAGTCACTTCCTTATTTTACAAGTTATTTCCCTGTGCCTCAAACGGCTCATCTATAAGTTGTGGATAACTATAATATCTTCCTATAACACTTCAGTCCTTCAACCATGGCTATACGCAAACAGCACCAACTGAAGGCATCAATCACTTCCCTGTCCCAAAATTCAGTGCAAGTTTTGCAAAACTATTGTTACTACCTCTTCATGAAAGTTGCCCACTACCTCCCTAAAACACTCTTCCCTCACTTCCATGATACCATATGTTCCTACCTTTCTTCCTTTCCGGGCTACATTTTTATAACCTACTTTTTAGGCCCATCCTCCTTCAACTTTAATCCTTAAAAACTAAGTCCTACGTCCACTTCTTTTTTCACTCTCTCTTCTGCCCCAAAGTAATCTCATCCATGTCCATGGCTTAATTTACCTCTATGGATCAATGACTCCCAAATCTATATCCTGCCACTTTAAAATTCATGTTCTTATGGGGTGCAGTTGGATAGGAGGAATAAATTCTAACATTCTATAGCACAGGAGGATAATAATGGGTGACAAAAATTAAATGAATATTTCAAAATAGCTAGTAGAGAAGATTTTGAATGACCCCAACACAAACAAATAATAAATGTCTGTGGTAGTGGATATGCCAATTGCCATGCTGATCATTAAACACTGTATACGTGTATTGAAACGTATACAGTGTACCATTGTATCCCATAAATATATATAATTACTATGTGTTAATTAAAAATTAAAAACATTCTTTAAAAAAGTAACACATCAGGGACTAAAGTGGTGGCTCGGTGGTTATGGCGCTTGCCTGGCATGCATAAGTACAAGAGTTCAAACCCAAGCACCACGTACACAACTAAGTGTTGGAGCAATGGAAGCAACATGAAAAACTAAATAAAAATTGTTTCTCTCTCTTTCTCTCTTTTTCTCTCTGTCTGTCACTGTCCCTCTCTCTTTAAAAAAAAAATAGGGGGCTGGAGCTATGGCTTGGCGGTTACAGCGCTTGCCTGGCATGTGCAAGTACACGGGTTCAAACCCCAGCACCACATACACAACTAAGTGTCAGAGCAACAAAAGCCATATGAAAAACTCAATAAAAATTGATTCTCACTCTCTCTCTTTCACTGTCCTCTTAAAAAAAATTAACACATCCAAGATTATTCATTGTTCCTCCTTCCTGCCCCAAACTTGGTCATCTTCCAATGTTCTCCATCTCAGTAAAAGGCACCTCATCCACTTACTTGCACAAATCAGACACCCTGGAGCTGACCTTCATACCATCTTAAACCCCACATCAAGTTTATCACCAAGTTTTGCTGATACTTTTATCTTAATCTCTCTCATGCCCAAATCCTCCCTTCCCTGATTGCTATCATACCAGCCAAGGTACCACCATACCTTGCCTAAAATATTCTAATAACAGCCTACTAATCAGTTTTCCCTCATTCACTATGACCCCTCCAACTCAGTCAGACTGATGTTCTCAAAATGTAAATGTTAGGCAATTCCTCTCACCTCTACATAAAACCTGTTAACATCTGCCCCTTGCTAAACATGGGGTTTAGCAAGGGTCACCCCTTTATGCATGGGGTGACCCTGGCCATCTCACCAGCCTCACCTTCCATTTACTCTCCCCTTCCTTAACACAATCCAGCCAAATCAGCTTTCTCTCTGTTCCTTGGCCACATAACGCTTCTACCCACCACACGACTTTTGCACATGCTATCTTTCATCCTGGAATGCTTTTTCCTACAACTCTTGACCTAATTAACTCCAGCCCATACTCTGAAGACCTTAGTTTAAGTGCCATGGATTCAGGAATCCTCTGATTTTTCATTCCAGGTCAAGGGCCTTTGCTATCAGCACTCAGAAATACGTATTTCTTTTCTTAGCATTTATTTTCCTTAGAATGGCATAAATACTCATTTAACTATTTGATTAATGGCTCTCACATATCAGAATGAAAACTTCAAAAGGATAAAGTCCTTGAATACTTAAGCTTACCACCATTTCTCCAAAACATAAACACTACGGCTGATACCTGGTAGAAGCTCTATGTCTTGAGTGAAAGCTTCCTCTGGAATGTTCTGAGAAACAATAATACAAGGTGTTTAGGACTTTGTAACTGAAGCCCACTGTTACCTCTGATGCTATTACCCTCAGAAAAGAGAAAATGCAAAGGAAGAATGACATGCTCAAAGCCATGCAAAGCAAATGAGTGGGTGAACATGGCACCCCTAGTCCAGGGCCTTCTCAAGTGCATATTTAAGCCAGTTCCATGCGGTTTTGTGCCTACAGAAGATCCTTTCCCTTGTTTACTAGTAAGTAATCATAAGTTCTGT
>PVKS010043735.1:0-14681 GCA_004027875.1 Aplodontia rufa | reverse complement strand
GAAGCTAGAATACATCGGGAAGCAGTATGTTAGATGGCTAAGCTAATAATAACCTCAAATTGTATGATTCTTAACACAACAGGGGGATGACTCCCTTGGATACCTGGAGGCATAGGGTGGGGGACAGGGTGGGGAGAGGGCTTAGGAAGAATATCTAGGAGACTTGAGGGTGGGAATATGAAGGAATCATCTCAGAAGGAGATATCTGACCTCCATGAGAAATCCATTTAACTCAGGGTTTCTTCTGGGGGAAACAGCAACATGGGGAACCCAAGCTGGGCACCCATGACATGGCATTAGCCCTGGATAACCAAGTATATATACATTTGTTCTTGAATGTTTGATAATGTTTCTCCCTCAATTGTAATTCCATATTCATCTAATAAAAAAATTGAAGAGTGCTAAGGTAGATCTCTATATACAATATTTTAAGAGCAAACATTAGAAATGATTAATTCTTCCTAGAAAAACTTGGAAGTTCTTTGAGGGGGTCAATTTTGAACCAGGCTTTAAAGAATGTGTGTGTATGGTGGGGGGAGTCATAGAAGGAAAGTGGTAAGAAGTGCTAAGATTTATAGTAAACAGAAAACATTCACAGTTATACAAAGAAGCAAAATAAATATAAAGTAAAAGATCACCCTATGATTTCACTAGAACAAGGAATATGGAAAAGAGTTTATTGATAATGATTCTCAGAAGAGAGATAAGGGTCAGATTGTGAAGGACATTTTGCACCATGATAAAGAATTTTCACTCCATTTTATAGGTAGGTAATGGAAAGTAATTTCTCCGCAAGGGAGTAATATAATTTGATTTATACTTTAGAAAAGGAATCAATTGGAGTAATGAAGAGACAGAGGCAGAAAAGCTGTAATAAGGCTATTTAAATAGGTCAAAGGAGATGACAAGTGCAGTAGCAGAAAGAATGAAATGAAGGAAATATATCCTGGATATCTTTGAAGAGTGCATTCTAAATGGCCTGATGACTAACTATGGACCATGAAGGAAAGAGATGGGTCAGGATTTCTAGGCTGGGTAAATGAATGGAGACTAACGATTTTAACCAAGTAGGTATAAATGCACTGAAAGAAAGAATCAGGAGGATATGACAATTACAAGATGCAGCAACAATTATTTGAAATTTAAAATTTAAAAATCTCAACATTTGACCTCTTGATTCAACTGTCTAATCAGATGTATTTTCTTATGACTAAGAAAAGTTATATGAGGGCATATTAAAATCTTGATCAGTATTCTGCTCCTGGCAACTCCGTGAAGACATCTGATATAGACATACATGAAGCAAAGGAAAAGTTCAGATATATACTACCTCCCATACTTCTCTTAATAAAACCATAGAAAGGATAGCTTATATCCCAATTCTAATGTCATCTAATCCATGTGAAAGACAACTTAGTAGCTTCACATTCTCACTCGTATTTTTTCTCTCCTAGGAGAGATAGACAGAATTACCTAAGGATATAAGGAATCTAGAACAATAGTTAGCTCCAGCCATCTAAGTGGCAGATGTCAGAGGGATTAGACATGCAGGATAGTGATTGAAGGAAATGACTATGAAAGTTACAGGAAAGGAAGCCAGAGAAAGGAAGAGAAAACCTTCATAATGTGACACAGGTCCAACACTTGTTAAAGAGGGTTGGGTAAGGAGAGTCTCAGATGGTGGTGCCGTTCCAGAAGAGGTTTGGCAAAACCAATAAGATACTTCAAGCCCAGGCTTCCCTTTAGAGGGGTCTGCAGGAATGGGCCAGCATCAATCCCCTAGCAGTGCTGTCACTAACCAGAAAAAGCTCACCAGCAGCATGGCTGTTGAGCAGTTGTAGAGATGGAGGCAGAGGGGCTGAAATTGAGGCAGGAAGTCAATTATGTTCCCTATTGCAGAAGATGTAAGCAGTACATGTTCGTGGATGCAAACTGGGCTTGTGTTATCTAGATCTTTCCTCTCTCTCCTTTCTTTTGGAAGCCAAAGTACCCTCAAAAGGTTATGCTTTTTTTTTTTAAGATAGAGGTAGAGTGAGAGAGACATAAAAACAATCAATTTTTATTTAGGTTTTCATGTGGCTTTTTGTTGCTCTGATACTTTGTTGGTGCTGGAGTTTGAACCTGTGTACTTGTGCATGCCAGGCAAGAGCCGTAACTGCTGAGCCACCACTCCATCCCCAAAAGGTTATGCTTTGTACTGCTTCAGATCATGGCATGAGATTTAGCCCTTGGTAGGAAGGAGTCCTATATATATTTTTGACTGAGGAAATATCCAGGGAATGTTGTGAACAATGCATGGGGCCAGCGTCCTTATGACAGAAATGGGAATTAAAAGTTGGGAGACTGACAGACGTGGATGGTGACCAAGACTTCTGGGGCAGCTATGATATCTGGCTTCAGTTTTGACCTTGTCCATATGTGGAAATTTATATCAGACTATCTAGAAATTTGTAGTTGTGCAATTTTTTCTTGTTGTTATTGTCTTTGATTTGTACCTCTGTACTGCCTTGAAATGCTTTAGGCTTCATGCTTTTTCATTTTGACTTGATAATGGCCACAGCTTATGACAGTTTTCATGTGGTTAGTGTCACATACACACACACCAGGACAAAATTGGATATTAGCTGTAAGGAATGCGGGATGTGAGCTTCACCAAAGAATTGACCTATAGCTGGCTAGGGCAGGTTCAGGATGCAGATTCTGGCTTCTTGACGTTGGTCCCCACAGGTGCAGCTTCTTAAGCAGTGTTGACTGAGGCAAAGGTTCAAATATAGTTAACAGTCTTTTTATATGTAGACCTGTTGGGCACTTTAAAGGACAGAACATTTCTTGCTATCATGTTGAA
The DNA here is from genome assembly GCA_004027875.1 of Aplodontia rufa. Lineage (NCBI taxonomy): Eukaryota > Metazoa > Chordata > Mammalia > Rodentia > Aplodontiidae > Aplodontia > Aplodontia rufa. The sequence continues at coordinate 11,836 of PVKS010043735.1, read as the reverse complement.
AGAATCAGCACAAGCTGCTCTTAGTTTTTTATATGGAAAACTGCACTTGCAAGGTTTTAGTTTTATATTACAATGTCAAGCATAGACAAACAAAACTAAGGAGAAATGCAAAATTAAAAGGCTTTGAATATGTGATGTAGAAGGGTCTTCTCAAATCAGATATGCTGTCTGGAACTTTCATCTGCCACTTGGAATTTCTACATTTTGAAAAACAGCAGCAATATTTCAAATGACATAATCTGAAAGAAGAGACAACTCAGGTGAACTTCTCCCCAAATGCATCATGCCAAATTACCCTCTTTCAGATTTGACTAGCATTATAGCAAAATTAAACCAAGATAATTTTCTCAGTCCAAACTCCTTCACTCAGATACCAACCCATTCTGATGTCTTTGGAAACAATATTTGATTTCACTAGATCTTGGGTTCTGGATTCTGAGAACATTACTGTGCCTTTTATAACTATTCTAGATGCTTGAGATTGGCTCATTTCAAAATCTGTCAGATGTGGGCCCTAGAGCTGCAATCATCTGGTATATCCTATTTATCATTCAGACTCTTTAAAAGTGTAGCTCACAAATCATATGCCATTAGGCTAGTACACCTTCTGAGACTGATGGATCTGCACCTGTTCCTGTAAGAGATAGCCCATGCTGCTATTTTTATAAGAAACTCAACTCTGCAGAGCACTTAGATCCCCTCTAGCTAAGATTGAGCAGAACATTAAGTTAAAAAGAATGGGTTTCTTTAGCATTTTGCAATTTAAGGGCTAGAGAATTTGATTTTGAGCTTTATTTCCTTAAAGTTTCCCCTTAAACTTGAATTTATGGGCAGACTCTTTTCTGCCTATTCCTCCAGATCCACTCTCCCCCTGCTTTGTGTCCTAGTTGCTGCACAGAACTTTCCTCTGACTTGACATTGGACTCAGCCAGTGGAAGACAAAAATAAGATAGAAGGAAAAATAGGTGGAGCAATTTCTCCTTGGTTCCTGCTCTACTGATCTACCATGAGTTTGTGGCATCTTTCTATCTAACCAATTTTGACCCAAGTCCTAGATGTGCAAGAACTATAAAACCTGAAATATAATATGTAATATAGAATTATGTAATGTTGTTATATCATAATATAATTATAATATTAATTAATATAGTAAAATATAATCTTTAGATTATTATTTCCAAACTATTTTAATGTACTTGTATCAATTTCATTGAATTATTCCCAAACCTGAAAACTTGTGATTTAAAAGGTTAAGGCATCCCTCTCCATACAACTACTTGGGGGTCCATACAACTGTGCAGGGGCTGTCCCTCCCCATGCCTCTTCAGAGCTAATTGGTGATAAGCCCTTCTTTATGATAACATGAATATTATTCATCCATATTGGTTTCCCTAAACCAAGTCCACACAAGAGTAGACAGCCTCTTTAATAATCCCTTCTCATTTGCTCTACTTCCTACTAGGAAATAGTATACACAATCTGAAAGGGGAATTAAATTTGGAACTTTAATTTCTCTTTAAAAATTTGGGGCTGAAGCAATGGCTCAGTGGTTACAGTGCTTGCCCGGCATGCATGAGAATCCAGGTTCGAACCCCACCAACACATACACAACTATTAGAAAATCCAGATTAAAAAAATAAAATTAATTCTCTTTCTCTCTCTAAAAAACAAAAAGAAAGAAAAAAAATCATAATAGGAAGGGGATTATATCATAAGACTTGTCATTTGCTCTTAGAAGAACTTTCGCTAGGCCATTTTGGATACACAGCTGGATATATTAGGACCATGTAGCATATGTTGAAGCGAACTTCTGATCAGGCAGAGTTGCCTAGGAAGAATTAATTTAATTGCTTATTTTTATGACCTAATTTAGAATCTTCTGGATGTAAAATCCATATGACTTACCAGTGCTCTAGTGAGTACTCAAAAGAATAGTGATTGGTATTTGCAAATCAGCCTCAAATAAGTAGAAGGGTCTTCCTGAAGGTTATACCACTTTCCTAGTGGTGTGGCCACATCTCTGGTTGACTGATGATTTAACAGTTAAGCCCAGTGGATTAAGGAGTACAAAAGCCTAGAAAATTTTAATGAAGATGCTTCTTGCCTGTTCCTTAATGTTTCCTTTGATGCAAGGGGAACCCCACTGGTAAAGTATTCCTAGCCTCTCTCCACCTCTTCTTTATTGATCTCCTAAATGACTTAAAAAGAAGGTGAGTCTGGAAGGAGAAAATGGGTATACAAAGCCTCCTAGTCTGCTCTTTTCCTTCTCTTAGGCAGTCCATACTTAAAGCAAGTAGACAGTCAGCTCAGCCCTAGCTACAGATTTCCTGACCCTTGGAATATGGCATAGGGGAGGACAGAGAGCTATGACTTGCTGAGAAAAATCTGCCTAATTCCAGAATTCAGTAGTAAGAAACACATTTGTCTGCAAATGTGGCCACATTCTGAAATAGCAGCTTCATATGACATAAAGTCTAGACTCCCATCTGTCTTGCTCCTTGGGAAAAAGAGGAAATATTTATTCCCTCAATGAACCCCAACAAATTCTAATTTAAGAGTCTTTCAAATCAAATTCTATTTTTTTCAATATACTTTTCTAAATAAAATATAAGATAAATAATATTAACCTATTATCCAAGTTTAAGTTGTGAATCAATTACTTGTTTCAAAATCAGGAAGAAATTATAATGCCAAGCAAAAATGCAAAGAACTAATATTACATAGCAATCAGGTAAATAATAAAAATAATAGATTGTTATTATTATGGAATATTTTGAAATATTTGGCAAAAATGGGCATGACCATTTTAAATATTTACTAAATTATAATAAATGATAATATATTTCATAATGGTTACCCTTCCTGACCCTTTCATTATTTCTGTTTCTTCTCCTTTGTCCTCAGTGTGTAAAAGATCAAAATCTGAGAATATCTCTCTGTGGTAAACTTAAGTGCTGATGATGGTATCTGATAAAATACCTGCTGACACCAGGCTAGAATAAATGATGGAAAAGAACATTGCACTCGCAGATTAGACATTCCTTGCTTTGTGGCATACCTGATATCTAACAGTGAAAGTGTTGATGCACCAAAACAGAGTATCATGTGGAAATTACTAGAATTGAAAGAGGGAAATTTATACTTAATAGAAATAGTTCTGTATTAAACCATTGACAAATTGCCAGAACAATCCACAGAAATTATGCTAATGGATATGTTTAGAGGAAAATGATATTGGGTAGGGGAAGGATTTGCTAACACATGTCATGAGCCTACCACATTTTAGTGCTTTTGTGGCACAAATCTCTTGTGGATTTCCCTTGTTGTGTTAGTCAGCTTTTGCATCACTGTGACCAAAATGCCCAAGAAGAAGGACGGAAGGGAGGGAGCAAGGAGAAAATATATTTTGTACCTCTAGGAAACTAAGTAATTCCCACACAACCAATATAAATGGGAACAGTAAAAAATAAATAAATAAATAAATAATTCAAAGAATTCTCAGCAGAAACAAAGGACCAGGGAATGGGAGGAGGGAGTGGGAAAGTGGGAGGGCAGGATATTGGCCAAATTATATTGTTATTTTGTGTGTATGTAGGAATATGTGAACAACAAATCCCATAATTGTGTACAACTTTAGTGAACCAATAAAGAAAAAAGAAACTTAGGGAAGAAAAAGCTTCCTCAGGGCTCATAGTTTCAGAGGTCTCAGTCCATAGATGGCTGACTCCATTGCTCTGGGCCAAAGATCAAGCAGAACATTGTGATGTAAGGGTGTGCAAGAAGAGCACTGCTTCATTTATGGCAGCAAGAAAGAGGGATGAGGGGGGCTGCAGGGAAGATGAACCCTTCCAGGGCATGCCCACAGTGACCCACCACCTCTAGCCATGCCCAACCTGCCTACAGTTACCACCCAGTCAGTCCATTCAAACTAGAATGGTCAACTAATGTACCAGATCTCATAATCTAATCATTTCACCTCTTGATATTCCTTCATTAACACAGGAGCTTTTGAGAAACACCTCATATCCAATCCATAACACTTCCCAGGTAAACCCTCCTTCCACTAAAGTTTTCACTGATCTTTTCCTTAGGCCTAGAATATAAAGTCACCTTGTTCAGGGAGGAAAGCTATAACCAACGTAAAAAGCCTAGGACAAAAAGAGAATGTATCAAGTATCCATCAGCTACATGATTGTTCCAGGGAAACCCAGAGATCTATGGCAAGTCCTACAAATTACTACTATCTTAAAATGAGGAAATGACACTTGAGGAAGGAATTGGTGTTTCATAAACTAAGGGTGTTTGGTATTATCTTACCTTTATGCTCATAAACCACAGAAACTTTTAATAAGTACATTCTCAGTTTCACAAAACTTATTAGAAAAAGGAAGGAGCTGCTCCCGCGCAATACCTGATCCAGTTGATACAGGACATATTATGGAAAGACAAATAGCATAGCAGAGTAGCCACTGATACGTAACAAGATGATGCGGAACAAAACTAAACACCCAGTGTTAGAGAAATATATTGATGTCAGAGGATCTTGTGATTATCCTAGCAGAAATAGACCCCAGGAAGGATCAGTTTTCCTCTTATCAATCATCATTAAAAAGGTTAAATGTAAGGTAAGGTTAGGAACAGGAACTTAGATGCTGGAGATACTTGCTTCCTTGTGGAAGGGGCATATATATGATGCATGAAGAGGCCTAAGAATTATGGAGTGATTCAAATGGTGGTGTTTGAGCTGTCCCTGCTGAGAGGAGACAGGCTGGGAGCAAGCCAAAGAATGAGCCAACAAGTGACCGTAGATTTGGGCGTGGTTTTAGATAGTGGCTTTTAGGAATTATCTAATACAAACCCCTCTCCTTTTATCCATGATGCTTCAGTAAAGCCTAAGCAAGAACCATTGTGGCCTTAGCAGTGAGTGTTAAGAATAATTTTAAATGATGTGGCACGTGCATTTTGAGAAAGAAGTAAGTAAGTAAGAGCTGTTTCTCTTCCTAGACCCCAGAAGGGTCTGTGAGTGTGGGATGGGGAGGAGAGTAGTGGAGCCAGGAGAGTTGGAAAGTATAGCAACACAAGGTGGGGTGTCTGTCTTATAAGGACCAATGATCAGGAAATTAGACACACAAGCATCAAATGAAGAAGCCTGAACAGAAGAAACTGAGAAGTTTGGTCCTGAACAGATGAGAACTAGCACTCAGGGATTAGCCAGAAATAGCTGAGGTTTATTTTGATGATCCTGGTTTCCTCTCAGTTAAGTTGATAGGAGATATACCATGATAATTTATGTATAAAAATAGTTCTTCTTTGTTTTTATAATAACAGATTTGATAACTTAAGGCTCCATTCTACATACAGTAAGCATCAGTCCCCAAGTCAGTCCCAATTTATGCCTCTAGTCCCTATGCAAGTAGCAATGTGTACTCACTTTCACAACCAAGACTCCCAGCTTGAATGATAAATGATGTGGTCACCTGACCTAAGCACCACATCAATGACACAAAAAAGAAGCACACAAATTCAGAAGAGGAGATGTCGCTGATGATTAGATTTTAAAGATATCTTGAAGAAAGGGAAGGCAAAAACAAGAGAAAAAAGTAACTCTTTTATAGGAAAAAGGAATAATATGTGAATATAGTCTCAATGAGCCATGCCTGCCTTTTCTTTTTTCTTTTTTTTTCTTTTCTTTTTCTTTTTTTTCTTTTTCTTTCTTTTTTCTTTCTTTTTTATTTTTTTGCTGGCATATACTGAATTTTGTCACACACAATTCTCTGTTTTTACATGGATTAGCAATTTTGATTCTCTAAATATGTAGACACTACTACTAGTCCATTTGTAGTGACGTACAATTTTTTTAGTTAAATAAGGTAAATTTAATTTACTCAAAGTACACAGTAAGAAGGTGACATAGCACAGATAAAGCAAAGGCAGACTGGTCCTTTCAGACGTCCTTCCTATCAGGAAATAATGAGCAGATTTATTTTGCTAAAGTTTTTGATGAAAACATAGTGGTAGATAAAGTTGGCAAGATGGATTAAAGTCTCTAGAATGCCTTGGTCTTGCATTTGTACTTCATTCTTTTGTGTGGAACTAGTGAAAATTTTTGAGGAATTGATTGAAGCAGGGCTTTTTAAATTTTTTTCGTAGCATCTATATGGGAGGAATCAGAATTGGACTGATGAGCCTTTGTTAATCACACTGGTTTATCAACTCAAATTGATTTTATTACCCCTGCTCCACACAGTGGAATGAACATAGAAATTGTTTGCAAATAAGACTTGTGGGGAGTAAGATTAACAATTAGAATAAAGAGGGGACATGTAACCCAGCAAAGTGAATTATGTGTGCATAGTTTTGGCTTAGAGCTATGTCTAAAACAAAGACCCAAAACAGAAAGTGAAAATCCACAGGTGAGGATTTAAATTGAAGGTGAAGGAAAAGGAGCAGTAGGGCTCTGAAGTGGGATCAATGTTACAAGAAAACTTAGGTCTGCTTCTCCTTGGGAGAATGGGGACCAATGGGTAGAATTTGAAGTTTTGGTTTAAAACAAGAAAGAACTTCCAAATAATTACAACTATATAAGGGTATTCTTTTTTATTTTTTTAAGAGAGAGTGATAGAAAGAGAGAGAGAAAGAAAGAGTCTATCTTCTTTATTTTTTTTCATCTGGTTTTTGTTTCTCCAACACTTAGTTGTGTATGTGGTGCTGCAGTTTGAACCCAGGTCTTTGCACATGCCAAGCAAGTGCTATAAAGCCAAACCCCACCTCTCCAGCCTCCAAAGGTATTTTTTTTTTAGTTTTTCATATGGTTTCATTGCTCAGAGACTTCGTTGTGTACATGGTGCTGGCGTTAGAACACGTGTACTTGCATATCCCAGGCAAGTGCCATAACCTCTGAGTCACCGCTCCAGCCCTCCAAGGTTATTAACAATGTGAATCTATCCAAGTTTATCCAAGTTCAGACTTGGATAGTTGTAATTCTTTAAGTGTTTAGTTCCAAATGCCTCTATAGTAAAAGTTCAAGCTATTGGATGTTATACAAAAATGGAAAAGAAGCGTACTTGATAATATACATACACACACACACACACACACATATAGAAAAGATAGCATGTGTTCAGGAGAAGTCAGAGTAGCACACTCAGTGTATGTGCTATGGGTGGATTGGTGAGAGTTGAATGGCAGGAATAGACATGTATTTTAATGAGATGGATAAATAAACAGGTAAAAATAGTATAAGTAAATTATTCCAGAAAATTTCCCAGTTTTCCAAATGTGTAAGTCCTGATCAAGGTAAGACTTCAGGAGTTAAAAGCTGTATTTCAATAATTATTTATTTGGTCTACCAGCAGTTAAATGGGAAAAGAAAAATGTTAAAGTCTTTGCTAACTATTTATAACATTGTATTTAGACAATGAATATTTGTTCTTGAGATTGAAAATGTATACTATTACTTTATTAAAGAACTTAGAGAGTATTAGAGTTTAGAGAGATCATTTTGCCTAAAAGTCAAAAAATAAATAACTAAAAGTATTCGTTTTTCCAGATGACACATAATAGCATGTGCTTCCTTTTAAAAAAAATCATCATTTGGGACATCTAATGTAGTGGTCCTTTTTTGTTATTTCATGTACAGGGATGGTGTTTGTGTTAGTGTGTGTGTGTGTGTGTGTGTGTGTCAGATTTTCATTTCTGTGATCAAAATACCTGACCGGAACAACTTATAGAAGGCTCACAGTTTCAGAGATTGAGTCCACAGTCAGAGAACACTGTTGCTCTGGGCCAGAGGCCAGAGGTTAAGCAGAACATTAAGGAGAAAGGACATGGCAGAGTAAAGCTGCTCAGCTCATGGCAGCCAAGAAGCAGAGAGTGAGAAGCTAGGGACAGACACAGTCCAAGGGCAGGACCCCGGTGACCTACTTTCAGCAGCCAAACCACACTCATCTACAGTTATCACCCAATAGTTCAATCAAATTAATAATCCATCAAATGGATTAATCCACAGATGAGGTTATGGCTCTCATAACCTAATCATTTACTTCTGAACGTTCTTGCATTGCCTAACATCTGAATACCATAATAATGTGTATAATATAAAAATACATATTATATTCCTAAAAATTAAATGGTATCAAATGCATATTTAAAAAGTAATCCCTTGATATTTCTATGGAAATGAATCAAAAATAAAATCATAAATATTTTATTATATATGTATGCATATATATGCATACATATAAAAGCTTTACTTCCCTTGCCTAGGTAGTTTATATCTCATGATATCCCCAAATGAAAGTTGCAGTAAAGAATCAGGTATCTTTCTTCTAATGCTTAGATATTATTTGAGAAAAAATTATTATCTGCAGATGAATATTATATATATTTTCACTTTTATATCATTTATTTCAGCAGAAAGGCAATGAAACAGTTTTTTGCTTATACTTTCTAGGTTATATAATGAGGACATTATTTCAAAAAATAATTCCTTTTTCCAATTGCCTGAAACCACTGCCATAATAATTTGATATAGATTGGAAAAAACAATCATAGTCTCTTCAATTAAAAGACATATTTCATTTTCCAATGCCTCCATTCTGATCATTTCTTCTAAAACTCATTACAAACTAAACAATTTTATTTATCCCAAGCAACTTCTGTAAAAACAATCAAGGGTTACAGTACAATTGTGAAGTTTTAATGTTGTCCATCTTTCTTTTGAGAAAATTTTGTATTAATAGGTAGAAACTGCAGCTTTCTGGAGTATTTCCGTAAAGCAGAATATCTGATATGAAAATAAGAAAACTATAGCTTTAATTCATGAATAGTAGGATACAGCACTGTTAAAATACATTTTGTAAGAACCAAGAATCAAGAAGCATATGATTACTGTTACATGATCAGAGAGCAATCCAAAGAAGTTTCAAAAAAAATTATTATAATGTCAGATGTGTTTAAAAATCAAAATGCATTTTTCCAAATATATATTCTTTTAAAGTCAAACCATCCTTTCAGAAGAAATGCTGTATTCTTCTGCAAATGTAATAATCAAGCAGGATTTTGTAAGAATGTGTAAAAAGACCAAAATAGGGTTTGTGGTTTGAAGTTATATGTTTAAATAAAAATTTTATAAGGAAAAAGAAAAATAATTTATATAATTCTTAACTCTAAGTATTTCTTCAAGCACTTTACATGTGTAGTTATCTTGTTTATTCTTTTCAATAATTCAGGAAGGTTGTTCCCACTACCTGTATCTTACAGATGAAGAATCTGAGGCAGAAAACGGACAGGAAATTTATCCAAGTTTACATCATTAGTTAGGGGCACAGTAAGAATTTTTTAACCTGATGTTAATCTAAAACCCTTCCTCTACTGACATGGAAACTTTACCCTATGCCATAATATCTTCAAGTCAATCACATCAAAGTCAACACTGACAGTGATGTGGGGAAATATTGGAAGGAATATAACTGTATAGCCGTTTGAGAGAATTATGTTCCAGTATCTATCAAAATTTTAAGCAAGTATGACTTATGATTGCAACAAAAATGAAAGGAATGACCTAATGTCCATAAGTAGGAGTATTTCAATATAATACAGTGTGATGTCTCACAGAACTGTTTGTTTGTAGTAAAATATCAGACTGTGGTACATCTATATTTAGTTGCGTGGAAAGATTTCTATACTTTAGGATTAAATGCAAAACCATATTAAAAAGTAACATTTGTTAAAATTACAAACACATGAAAAATTATAGATGATAGAAGATAGGTTGAAAAGGAGACCTTTCTAGCATCCAAGCTATATTTCTTTTGATCTTCTGACAATTATTTATTTTTTGTTTGTAGAAGACCAGCTAATGCAAGGGTCAAAACCCAAGAATTAAACCTCTCCATGTCTCCCTCAGAGATCTATAAAAGCTCCTGGTCTAAAAATACCACTACCATATATTAATTATAACTCAAATTTGACATTTATCATTTTAAATCACTTCCACTCTAATTACCTAATCTAATCCTCACAGTAACTACAACCCGGGTTATTCATAGCAATTCAGCAGTAGCATAGTTATTCCTGCATTTCATATCAGTATGAATTCATTTATTCATCTGACAGAGTCTACTATGAGCCAGGCTCTCATAACAGGTATTGTCATGGTAGATATACGAACCAAATTAGAAAAGATCCTTCTCTGACTAAAATAAGCAGCCAGAACGTATGTGTTGAGGGAGGTGCATAAATAACATTATCTAAGTTAAACAGGTGCCATCAGAAAGGCTTAAGAAAAAGTGAAAACTATTCACTGGTCTGTAAATCTTGAACTCAGGGAGACATCCATAATATATAAAATATAAATTTAAGTTATTCATATACCTAGCCCAGCTCATTTTTCTTTTTCTCTTTCTTTCTTTCTTTGCACTACTAGAAATCCATCCCAGGATCTCTTGCCCCTACTTATTTTTCTGTAGTCCTTTTGAAATCTTGTTGATTGTACAACATTCTTCTGCACAGTATGATCAAGTGCAAAGAGACAGGGAGCTCTGATTTCTGTACAGAGCTGCTCCACTTACTAGTTCTGACTGGGAGAGTCATTTAGCTCTCTGAGACTCTCTGTGTGGTAAGCTATAATTTCTAAAAGTGACCACATCTGGGTTTCTCTTCCATCCTTGTCACTCTTCCATGAAGAGAAGTCAATTTCTCCTCCCCTTGAAATTGGGCATTTCTCATCGTCATTCAATGAATAGATGTGGCAGAAGTTAATGCTGCCATAATGTTCAAGGTTTGTCCTAAAAATTGACTTCTCTCCCTCGCCCTTCTTCTCTCTCACTCCCTTATCTCATTCTCAGCATTTGCCTTTATAATCCAATCTGCTCTGTTCTTGAAGAATGCAAACTAACCCATGTGGAAATATCATGTAGAGACCCTCAGCATCCGACTGTCTGCACTGACTGCTGGGCTTGTAATTGGATGAGCCTTCAGATGAAGGTAGACCCTGCTTCAAGTCTTCAGCCAAGGCATAGTGCAGTGGAGACAAACCAGCCCTGTCCATAAAAATATGGTCGTTTGGTGATATTTGTAAAATACCAACCAGTATTACTTGAAATGAGCACAAAATGTTGAACGTGTGTGCATACGTGCATATGTGCATGCGTGTGTGTGCATGATTATACCTGTACATACTAGCTTATATAGTATATAGTAACTGCAGCGCTCAGTTTCCTCATCTGTAAAAACAGAATGAGAGTAGTGCTTTGAGGGTTAATTTGGGGGAAAAAATGAGACAATCCAAAGTACTCAAGCACACTGTAAATATTATTAGAAATCATGATGATTATCATGTTTTTCTTTCTCAAAAGACTGTCATCTTCGCTATGTTTCCACATTATTTTTCCTGCTTTCCTCATGTCCCTAGTAGTAATCTAGATACATTTTGAAACTATATCCATAGAGATACTTCAGCCTTTGTTTTATGAGGAGCTACATGCAGTTTAGCAAACACTTTGTACATCCCTAAAATTTTCCTGTAAACTGACTATGAAAGCAGGAATTAACAGAGATGAAGGGAGTAGACAGACAATAGACAGAGACTGAAAAAAGTAGATTAAAAACTCTTTGTGGTAAACCTACTTTCCAATTTTTTCTATCATCACTTAAGCTAGTATGTACATGTGTAATCATGCACACACATGCATGCACATACACAGATGTGCACACACATTTCAGCATTGGAAATGAGCACTTCTTTGCTCATTTCAAATGATAGTGGTTGGTGCCCACAGCATGAGCTTAAACATTTTCCTTTATTGTTCATTCATTTATTCATTCACTGGACGAA